>VYZW01043289.1:847-44746 GCA_013401315.1 Balaeniceps rex | reverse complement strand
TCTGCCTAATGTACCATCCCATTAACCATTGTAATGCACACCAAATACAAATTATATCAAAGAAAAACTGGAAGAGAAATTTCTGTAGCTGACAAATGTCAACATGTAACTGAAAGTTTTTAAGTTTGCTGTGTTTGCATGTACATTATGTGAGCTATATGGAGCTGAGATCAGTTACAAAGTAGATGGATGAGCATAATGAAAGAGTTGCATGTTAATAATTTGAAAAATTAAATCGATCTACCAGTTTGCTTCAAGATTAAAGGGCATGCAAAATTAGGCAGACTTTTCTTGACAGAGCAGCATTGGCAATGCTGAACGTAATCATTAGAACCCAGCAAAGGGTGAAAAAACAATGGTTAGTGAATTAGTTCACTAAATGGGGCTACTATTACTAGACCAGACTGCTTTAGGACCTTTTTTTTTTCCCCCTTTAATATTTGTAGGACTGGTTTCTGTTTGCACAGATGTTTGTGGAGCAGCTTTTATTAGTTGAAGCAGCTGTATTCATTCTGAAGCAGAGGCATTCATGCCAGAAGTTCCTCTCTGGTCTCTCTATCTGTACATGCAATTACTTGGTGGTGACTGGAGAAAGTCAAATGGAAAATGGAGTAGACAGATCTAAAACCTGTTTATAGCTCATCCTTTTCTTCACTAAGAAGCAGAGATGTTTTAAATTCTGTCTTCTGTCCCACGATAAACACACGCACATGCAGAGTCTCCATAGTCAATTAGAAATTTCTTCTGGGGTGCTTCAGGCTTGGGATGAAAGAGGAAAGGAGAAAAATAGGAAATATCTTATGCACACTAAAAATGTCTAGCCTTATTTATTTACAGTTCCCTTTGGCATAGCATGCTTTCCACTCTTTTCCTGAGAGTATAAAGCCCCGGTAGTTTCTTAGGGTACTCAGAGAACACGAATTGTGTTGATCAGTTGAACTAATGAAGCAGACCTGATTTTCAGTATTGAAAACCAGTGATTCAGATCTCATCAGTATGATTTATATGCAATTAGCATGAACTGTGGCTATTTCTGGAACAGTTGTTCAACAGAAGAAAGGATGTCTGACCTATAAATTGTGTCAAATACTGTGTTTGTTTAACTAGTCTCGTTTGTCATAATGAGGCATTAGACTGCTGTCAGAGGTGACTTCAGAATGAAATTTTAATTACTGCAATTTAACTTCTAATGATGACAAACAAATTAACAATCCAAGTTCTTCCCAACTTCCACACATGTGTGAAGGAGTTGGGTGTCACTTACCTTTGTGCACAAGGATGTGGACCACTGGAGATCCACCTCAGTCAGCAGCGTGGTTGTTACTGGCTGGAAGGGACAGTGAGTGTGAAGGAAACAGGTTCTGTGTTCAGGCATGTATAGAGTGAAGGAAGCCAAAGTCCCTTTTAGTCTTCCAGTAATGCTTCTCTCTCTGAATGGTGTAATTTCTTAAGGCAGCTTCTGTACATTTTAGCCTATCTCTTTCCTTTTCATTTAGGGGATCAATCCTCTTCTCCATACCAAATAAGAGAGACCCTAAATATATGAGGGAAATTGAATCTTCTGGAACAATTTTTAATATATACACCTTTCTTTTGTTAGCTGCTGTCAGACACAAGTGGTAGGAGAAGAGTCCTTTTGTCAGAAACCCAACTGCTTGTTGGTGTCTCCTACTTGATGATGATGGTTTGGGGGTTTCTGACTGTAAGAGGTTGATGCACAACAGGAGGTCCCAAAGATTAGACTGATATGTAACTTTTCTCAAATGTGGGTAGCAGCAGACTCTGGTTTCAGTCAAGCTACGTTAGGAAAAATTTTTGCCCATGCTGCCAGGTTCTGGAAAGGAAGGAAGTATAAATCCTAGGATATTAAAATTAACAAAATCTTTCCTCTTCTATTTCAGTAATTTCTATGTTGCTGAAATATGCCTAGACAAGGGCACGTATCTTATTTACTTATTTATAAGGGAAATAATTCTTGTGCAACATGTGGATCCTGAACAAAGGCATCTTCTGTGTTCCTCCCTACGGTTAGGCTGTGTGGTGCCATTGATATTTTAAAATACAGAACTTCTACTTAAAAATCAAAGGCATCATATGAATAAAAAGCCTAGTTTGGGTGACATGCAGCAGTTCTTTAGAGGATTTTGTCTTCTGTTCTAATTCTGTGGTCTATAAAGAGCATGTAGAGTAAGCTTGTTTTATGTTGTTTGTTATTAAAAGCAGTGAGCACTTTCTTTTAAATGTTATGGGATCTGGAAAGCCTGTGTGCCTGGCTGAGTTGTGTATTCACAGGCATGTTTTTCACAAGTATGAGTGTAAATAATGATGGTGGTATTACAGTAAAGGGGGTAAAAACCTTAGGATCGTAAATTTGCATGACATGATGGTAAATACTTAGTTTGCTCTAGAATGATTAGAGTTTTAAGGGATAATTTTTATTGATGATTTTTTGGTAAATTTTTGGTCCCTGAGAACCATAAAAATCCACAGTTCCTACTGATAAAAATTAATTCTAAAGCCAGTAATGATACAGCTGTCACTGATTGAACATGGAAGGTTGAAGGAAATTGAATGCTATCTGATTCAAGAGCTTTCAAGCTTGTTAAAATTAGATTAGATGCTTTCTTTAAAATGCTACAAGTCCTGTTTTGAGAAGAAAACAGGTTTTTGCTTTTGATGTTTACAGCAAGATCAGAGGTAGATCTCTCTGTTCAGTTCAGTGAATGTTAGAGCTCATGCCTGTTGCTTTTCCATGAGGCACTTAAAAATCTTTGATTAGCTGAATCCTTATTTTTCCCCTTTCCTGCTAAAAAAACTCACCTGGACCCACTAACAAAAGTTCATAAGCTTGGCAGTGTTTCACCTATCCAGCCCTTTCCTGATTTCTGTGTGTGCATATGCATAGATTTTTTTAATAAATCTCGATAGTCAAAATTAATTTTTGAAATTGAAAATGCTGGGGACTTCATTCTCATTTTTGTCATTTGTTTAATACCGTTTAAAGAGAAGCATTTTTTGTTTCATTGTATGCACTGTTTTGTCAGCATGTACCTCTCTGGGAGAAAAAGCCTTTTCAATGTTCTGTCTATCCTCAAAGCATGGTGTATCTTCTGTTCCTTGCATTGTTTGGAGCACTGTCTCAATGTCCTTTTACTGCAGAAATACCTATTTGTATTGGGAGTACCTAATTCCTCTTATTACAGTGATCCTGTCTCATAGAGCACTCCTCACCTCAGAACTGGCGAAAACCCCCACCAGGCTGTGAGTCTCAAGTTGAGAAACCACACCATGTTGAGTAGCAGAGGAGTGGAGGGAGGGGGGAAGGTCTGTTTTCCAGGGCATTTGGGCTCCATTGAGCACAACTGGATTGCCCTTCATTTCCTAATGAAGGCTGCACCCAACGACGATCAAGTCTGTCTGCCGTAGCTCGTAAGCAGGATCACTGCAGTCTCGGGGAGATGTCTTGTTGAAATGGACAGTATCTGTGGCATAAGCTTACGTGGGGGCTGAACGTTTTCAATTCCATTGTAGCGCTGTCTCATGTTGGTTTAAACACAAATGAACAAAAGCAAACCAACCCAAACCCTGGGTACAGCAGGGAATCCTTCTATATGTTGCTCTATTTCTGTCTGGAAAGATCAAGGCTAGACAAAGGACTGATGCCCAGTGACCTTGTATTCTTCCCAGGCTGTAATGTTCACTCTTTGTTCTTAAGATGTGAGTATACCCTGATGTAGGCCAACAGCAGTTACTGTCTGATTTCACACTCACCGCTGTCTAATACTGCAGTATACCAATAAAGCATGGACCTTTACCAGCTGGAGAGGTTGCTGGCTACTAAACCAACAGCAAGCTTGATGAGACTATAAGCATGTCAAGCCATTTAACTGTGTATGCATGGAATTAATTTTTTTTATTATTATTTTTAGTTTTACCTGTACTGAAGGCTTTTACTCATTCTAACTGGTATTTTGCTGTAAAACTGTCACTGGTTTAATTGTTCTGTCCATTTGCTGGCTGATGCTTTTTCCTAAACGTGAGGAAATTGGTTCATTGAGAAGGTGCACCATTCTCCCAAATCCCTGCCACTCCTGCCATGGGCATGCATTTTGAAGCTGTGAAGTCAAAGTGAACCTTTCTCCCTGTCATGTTCCTCTTTGAGCCAGGCAGGGTTATTGATTATGTGTGACATTGGGTCTCTTCCTGAGTTGTTTTTTCTTCCTGTTCCTCCTCGAATTCTTTGGTACGGCATTCAGGGATGTTTGTACATAAATTTATGGTTGATGTATAACTACTTTTCAAGATCTTTAATTCTAACAAACTATTCAGCACTCCAGCTTGTTTTGTTTAATGAGGAAGAGGAGTGCAGCCTGGTGAACTGGTCCCCCTCAAGCTTTCATGGAAGTCAGTGGGGGTTTGTTCTTGTATTGAGGGAGAGCAGAGCAGAATCTCCATCCTGTGTCTCTTTTAGCTCAGCAGTGTGACTGTGCCTGGTTCACAGCTGGGGAGAGAAGGGACGGACACCCTTATTAAACTCTTCTCCAATCTAAGGTACTTCAGTTATCAGTGAAGTGCCTATGAAAACTCCTGCCACTTCTCTGGTGCTATCTGTCCCCCATGTCATTTTGTACTATGCGTCTTTCTCTGACCAAAACTTTTAGGTAGAAGTTAGAGGTACGCAACCACTGTGACTATGGAAGATTAAGCTAGACCTAACTGTGTGGCCACAGCAGCGATGGCTCTGTCAGATACTTTCTTGTTAAAGAGCCTTCATAAGTGATATGCTCAGTAATGCAAAGGACAAAGGGGCAACAGCTTGGGTTTCATCTACCAGACTGGAGTTTAGAAAACACTCATCTGCTCTTAAAGCAGAGTAAAAGCTTCCCCTGACTGCAGAGCAGTCTGTGGAGCAGGCTTAAGAGAGAATAAGGCCTGCAATGTTCCAGGTATTGAGAAAGGTGCTTTTCTGGCTCTTAATACATTTTAATTTCTAATGCTAAACCTATAAACCTTGAGAACAATATAACCTTTAACAGCTGAGTTAGAGTGAGCACTGTAGCTGCACATGGAGTTTTCTGGCAGAATTTCAGTCACCTTCAGTAGTGGTTGATGTTTCCTCTCAGTTTCCATAATTGAGTCATTTTCACTTCTTGGTACTCCACAGAGGAGGAACATACCCAAGAGCATCTTAACACTGCTGGACTCTTCCTTGCTGTTAAAACACAGTGTGTGCCTGTGCTCTGCACTGGTGAGGCTGCACCTGGAATACTGTGTTCAGTTTTGGGCCCCTCGCTACAAGACAGACATTGAGGTGCTGGAGTGTGTCCAAAGAAAAGCAACGAAGCTGGTGAAGGGTCTAGAGCACAAGTCTTATGAGGAGCGGCTGAGGGAACTGGGGTTGTTTAGCCTGGAGAAAAGAAGGCTGAGGGGAGACCTTATCGCTCTCTACAACTACCTGAAAGGAGGTTGTAGCGAGGTGGGTGTCGGTCTCTTCTCCCAAGTAACAAGCGATTGGACAAGAGGAAATGGCCTCAAGTTGCGCCAGGGAAGGTTTAGATTGGATATTAGGAAAAATTTCTTCACTGAAAGTGTTGTCAAGCATTGGAACAGGCTGCCCAGGGAAGTGGTTGATTCACCATCCCTGGAGGTATTTAAAAGACACTTAGGGACGTTGTTTATTGGTGGACTTGGCAGTGTTAGGTTTATGGTTGGACTTGATGATCTTAAAGGTCTTTTCCAACTGAAATGATTCTGTGATTCTATAGGGATGGGAACTGTTTCTTTTGAAGCAGATGCGGAACACTAAATGGCATGAGTTTGTTACTCAGCAGTTTCAGGAGGAGTAGAGGAGGAGTATCTTCAGGATACATTGAGTCCCATTTATCTTCCTCACAAAGAGGGGGGCCCTCACATATTATGTTAAAGTCTCCTACTGGGGATTTCAGGTCATCTTATGCTGTCTATGTAGTCAACAAACAAAGAGGCAGCAGACAGTTCAGCTCACCTATGATTTGAATTGACCTCTGAGAGGGACTTTCTTCATCAGGTAAAAAGTACTGATTTGAACTGGTTTATCCCTGGTAGTGGGCGTGTTTTAAAGCAGTATAGCTCAGCCAGCCCAAGTCTCCATAGGCACCAACCTCAGCACCAGTCCCTATGGGTTAGCATTTGTGCATGACGGGAGCCTAGAGTAAAGCAGATACTGCCGGTGGGATGGATCATGGCCGAACAGCCACATGCAGAGCCCAGCCTGCCCCTCTCCTGCTGGGCAACCACAGCTTGCTATCACTCCCATGCATTCCCACCACCAAATTGCAGCAAGCAACTGTGATGTGTGTTTTGACAGAAGTATAGCTGTTAAGCATTCAATTTTAACCACTGGCTTCATTTTACTTAGCTCCTGGAATATGTATGTTGATATGGAGTGATTTGAGACACTTGTAAAGCTAGGACGATAACCCATGTTTTCATGTCCTGTGGCCGTGTAAAAAACACCACTGTTGTTTTGTAGATTTTTTTTTCAAGTTAGCTTTCAATCGAGGTTTACTTCTTCTGTCACCTTCCCTACTGCAACACCTTTCCCTAATGTCAGGAGAGTAAACTAACTCAGTGGAGCCAAGAACCACTCCAGGTATTTTTGCATTGATGGGCTGGCTAATCTGGCATACCATGATAAAGTGTATTCTCATTATTTGCCACTGTCATCAACCAGTGTTTGTTTCTCTTCTTAAACACCAAGCTTAGAAAAGAATTGAAGCACATGCTTAATTCCTGCCCACTCCACCAAGGATATAATTTTAGTATGTGCTCAAGCAATCCTTAGATAAACATCCTTTTGTACTTGTCTCTTGTACTTGGCTCCGTTATATTTGAAAGATGGCCCAAGTCTTAATCTAAATAAAAATCGCGTGAAGTAAGAGCAAAGCCAATTCCATGTTATCAGCCACAAACCTTTTAAGCCACCGATGTGCTGTGCAGTTACCACTTGATATCTGGCAATGGATGTGCTAATAATTGCCTGTCAATCAACGAATCCTTTAGGGTAAAATGTGAGGAATTTCAGTACCTTGTAAATAAGATTGGTCTTCTCCCTTCTGCTTCTGTTTTTATTCTGCAGTATGTAGTTGATGAGTAGAACCTGTGTGAATATACTCTTCCATGACAGGGGGTCAGATGAAACACTGAGAAAAGGCCATTTAGTTAATGCAGGTTATTTGTTCCTCGCCTTCATGAAAAAGAGAAAGTCACTTCACAGCATTGCCTTGACCCATCAGCATGACACATGTCCTGATTGATTGGTGATGGGGGAGAGAAGACCTTCCATTTTCATTTCTTCATGACTTACTGACTTCCTCCCAGCAGAACGAGTTTGTTTTCCACCTTTACCAGAATAATATCCAATGTGTTGATCTTTATGGCTGTGTTGGTTGTAATTAGGCCCCAAAATGTCCTAACATAACAGCATTTTGAGGCCCTTTTGTAATATAGCCACTTTCTTACGCCTAGCTTTAATTTTCACTTGTTCAACATATTGGCTGATGGGGTCTAACTGAGCTCTTGCTTGTAAGTGGTGGTGGTTGGATTTGGTCACTGCTCATGTCCACATTGATACCAAAAAGGACAATGTAGCATTTCAACTTGCTGCAAAATAACTTTGCAAATGTCACTGATGTATTGGTGTGCAAGTCTTTAATCAGTGGGGTGTATACTCAATGCTGTGAGCCACCAGGCACATTTTTTTGTGATACTTTCCATAATACTTTTCCCAAGTCATGTCTTCCAAGCGTAGGTTAGGAAGTCTTTTTAATTCATTGTCCATTTGATATTTTATAGTTTGAAATACTTGGAGTTGTACTGATAAAAATTCCAGTACATCAGAAGTTAGATCTAGGATTATAAATAGGTAGGTGGATATGTCGCTATATCTATATCTATCTATCACAGATAGGTGCTATTTAACTTTTAGACTATAATGCCTGTGAACTTCTCACAGAGGTGCAAATCATTTATTTGCTGTCGTATGACAGGCATAGTGCCAGAATTTCTTTGTTTCCACGTTTGAGGTGATACCACTTTTCTTATGTCTTTTGTAATGTAGAGTTGAGTACTTTTAACCTTACAACCTTGCTATTAATCTGTTTCACTATTTCTTAATGATGAATTCCATTTCTTTTGAAAACACTGTATACAGTTGTGTGCTAGTGTCAATAAAATTGACATTTGTGTAACAAGCTGTGGCATTTTCTCAAATTTCACTGAACATTGATTTAGTGTGACACTGTTGGTAAATCCTTTCTTGCTAGCTGTAATAATACAGACCTTTATTTCAAACAAGTACTGCTTTGACTTCAATTTATAATAGGCTACATAACTGTCATGATTACGTAAACTGATAACTGTGTTGTTTTTTTCCTTCTCTTTTCAAAGGAATGACATATAAACATGAACTGGTTTGGAATTGGAAAACATTCATGTTCTAGCGATAAATCTTGAGTTCTTCCAGAAAATAAATAGGTTTTACTACTGGCCTAATTATATTTATTGGTGCCTCTGTTTACTGGAGTAAACTGTGTTGTAGCAACAGGAACACTTAGCTATCATAATCTAGGGAGGACATAAACACATGATAGTAAAATGTATTTGACCTTAATTATATACGGTGATGTATGTGTTTTACATTTAATCCTAGACAGCCTATTAGCGGTGGTAATCAAGAGCTTGTCACATTTTTCTGGTTGGATTTTAATGTATGATGCCAAAATGATACAGAGTGTAAATATTCTTGCACATGAGAGATCCATCTTCTAAAACAGGTTTAGGTTTTTAGGGGTTTGGAGGAGGGGATAACTGGGAGAACACTGGGCATTTTTGGCAAACTCTTTCCTTTGTGCAGTCAGTAGTCTGGCTGCCTCCCAGAAGACAAAATGCTCATTTCAGTAATATGCAATGTAGTGTATATGAATCCATGGAAGTGTAATTAATTGTCTAATTCTTTATTATTTTTAATCCAAAATTAAATGGGACTTTATATCTGTGATAATCTAAAGTTGTCATGCTTTGTGCATTAAAAGTATTGCTTTTCTTATGTAAATGTAATGCTAGCATTTCCATCCCAAACAATCAGAGGAGCATGGAAAGACCTACAAGGTATAATATACATACTTGTGTTGTGTGTAGAAATTGGGGAACTAGTAGTTTTCTCTCTTCGTGTTAGATCTGACTGGTCTTAGCAACAACAGTGCTGTAGAGAGTCATTGTTTCTTTTTCTGTAGACTTCCACTAGATAAATTTGTTCTAACTTGTGTCCTGTAGCTCCCTATGAAGTACTGATTTGAGTCTTTGAAGTTCAATTTTGCTAGAAAGAATGGCAGTCCTAGGGTGACTCCCTTATTGTTGTATTTATTCTCTTTCATAGAGTGGATTACAATGGTGAAAAATTTGGTATTAATATGATGTTTAGCAGTAAATATTGCAGCTCAGTCATGTAGCCTTGATCCCTTCCCTACAGAGACGCTAATTTCAGTTTCATCAGCTAAAAGAACGCTCCAGTCCCTTGGTTAATGCAAGTGGATGCAGTTCCTCTGGCTTCAAGTCCATTTGGACTAGTTTGAGGACCCTGATGTCTGTGTCTTGTAGTGTAATTTCACATGCTGCAACTTAAGGTTGTAACTCTTTTTGGTACTTTCTAGAGAGAGCCTGTCCTAACTGATTTCTCTTTTACCATTTTTTTAGCAGGTTCTCTGACTGGGAGCCCTCACCTTTCAGAGCTTTCCATCAATTCCCAAGGAGGACCATCGGTGGCAAATATGTCTTTATCTCCAAACTTGAGCCCTGATGCCAAGCAGTCATCTCCATTGATCAGCCCTTTGCTGAATGACCCAACATGCATCAGGACTGATGATGAGGAAGAGGTCAAAAGAAAGGTAAGGCAGAGGCAGTTGGCTTTGGCTCTCTTCTCTGTGTTGTGTTGCAACTACTGCTGTTTGTCAAAGTGACTAATATCTAGACCCCCTGCAGCTTCCTCATCATGGATCCACACAGACAACTTGAGTTGGGTCACTTGGTATCTGCTGCCCTCAGTCATGGTGTGTCCAAGAGCATCCCTGTGCTCCTGAGGCCAAACTCACAGTTTGGAGCGGGTCGGGCCAGAACCACAGAACTGCTGTCACTGGGGGCTCAGTGCCCCGGATTCATCCTCCTGAACAGAGGTGCAGGAATTAGGGGCCCCAGCTCGTCTTTAAGCAACAGAGAGAAGATAGGTAGCTCTGTGTCCCTAAGGTTAATGTGGGATAAATCTGGGCCAGTCCTGTTGCCTGCAACCCTAAGAACTTGTTTTGAGAGGGTCTTCTGTAAATCCAGGTTGGTTTTAAGGAGTGGAGTTTGGTAGTTTGTCATAACAAAACAGTCAACTCCAATGTGTTATTGGAGGGAGAATTTCAGGTGGCAGAAGGAAAAGGAACAGCGTTGAGCCTGTGCGGGAGTGTCCAACCCAGGCTCTCCAGTCTGTCTCTGCTGGGAGCACTGCTAGGAGAATTTGGTTGGGGGAGTAGAAGTGCTCTCTTTGAGCCACAGCCTGCAGCGTTCAGCTGGGAGTGTTTGGCTCAGCCCCATCATTGCAGCAAAGCCATAAGGGAGCATCACATCCAAAACTGCTTTTCAAAGACAGAAGTGATTCCGTCTGAGCCAGGGTGTTCTGGTTGTCTGCTGGCTCATCCCTCCTGTGCTGCAGGGCGAGAGAGAGTTGCTCTTGTCCTTCTGTCGTCTGCTTTTTCTCCTGAGCTGGGAGCATCTCAGGAGGAAGAAGGTAGGAACTCAGATGGCTTTGCTGGAAAGTGGGAGCATGTGTAAGGAAGATCTCCTTTCCTACTGTGCATAGTTAGTTAGCAAGATATGTGAGAGAAATTTGAGAAGAAGAAAAGCCAAGAGTCAGTTAATAGACTGACGATTCTCTGTGCCAGTCCAAGTTACAGCAGACGGTGACTGCTGTAGGTTATACCAGCTGATGATGGTTCCTGTGGGGTTGTATACTGCCTAGGAAATGCCCACGCAGTCTCCCCTCACATCCCTTTGTAGTGCACCCTCTGCATCACTGATCTTCAGGGAGGAAATGTAGAAGCGAAAGATTTATGGATGTTTTGCTCTTCCTTTTTGCTTCCTGAGCAACACAGAGCAAGATCAGTTGGGATCCTTTGGCTCTTCAGAATTAAGAGGTCAAAACCACTTTTGCCTCTTGGATAACATAGGAGGATTTGGGGTTTTTTACTTGAAATTTGAAAGCTGTAGCTTACCCTAAAATTCTTCCCCTCTCCCACTGTTAGGTTGTCTAGCCGCACTGGGAAAATCTTACAGATTCTTTTTTGAGAGTACTTTTACTGTGGATTTTTACCCTGACAATGAAACTTACAATAATCAGACACTAATTTTTGTCATTGTGTCAAATTTGACATTTGTCAAATTTGATTCAAATGGTTATCTAGCCTGCAAAGGATTTCTTTGTGAACTTCAGAATGTGTCCTGCTCCAGGTGTGTGGAATAAGCTGAAAGGAACATCAGCACCCCAAAGCTGTAGAAATCCCCTTGGCAGAAAAAAAAGTCTCTTCAGAACCCATAGAAAGTTCTTGTTCTCTTGTGTTTGCAAGGAAGGATTGTTTTCAGGGCTTCAGGGCTTAGGAACATTCAAGCATGAGTCACAGTAACCACAAGCAAGGGTCACTAGTTTGTAACTCTCTTGGAGATTGTTGTCTGCAGTTTTTTCCTACAGAAAGCAGCTCCATAAAAGCAGATGAAAACCTAATGTGTTTGCAATTTGCAGAGAATCCCAACTGAGAAAGCTTACTTCATTGCTAAAGAAGTAGCGACCACAGAACGAACATACCTGAAGGACCTTGAAGTCATCACATCGGTATGTTTACCTGAGCATTACTCATGAAACACGTGAAGCTCTAGTCAGCAGTAGTATTTCATCTGCTCCATTTAACATCTTAGCTGTTCCATGCTACTTTTATATTCTGCACTGTAGGTATTCTCTGCAGTGCACAGGAGTACAGCTCTAGGGAGGAAATAACACAAAAAGCAGAAAGTAGACATTTGCACTGTGGTTAGTAACGTGCACTACAAAACTATATCAGGTTGAGGAACTTGGGACACAGTTCAGTTATTTTTTCTTGCTCTCATACTTTGTGGTTGTAATTACTAAAAATGCCTGTGGGTTTTCAATGACTTCTCTTAAAACTAAAATAGCGCCCTAGGGGGACGTATAAATGTTTTCTCCTGGATTAAATACCCTCCACTTAACATGAAATACTGTGGAGTACCTATTTGAATGATTCTGATTTTTCAGTAAGTGAAACTGTCTGTTAAACGAGTCATTAATCTGTAGCATTTGATCAGAGTGTGATTGTTAAAATCACCAAGGCAAATACGTGCCTTCTTTGCACACACACTAACAGTCTTGTTTAACTTCCAAGAGTAATGTGCGCAAGATTTGACCTTAAATAACAATTGTCTGTAAAAGTACACTGGATCCAAAACCTCTCATGGTATTTCAGCAGGGCTGCCAGCTCCAGATCTCCCAGCTCTTTAATCACCCGGTGCGTGAAACTCTGTGAGGTGCATTGCCACCTCCTGCGTTGAGTGTTATGGTAAGGAGGACATGCTGCAGGGAAGAGTCTGTTGGTACCAGCTGGGAACCAGGGAGAGACACCTTCTCCCCAGCTTCTCGTGTGTTCCAGGAGCCCACATGGCAGATGCAGTTGATCTGATGCCAGCTTAGACATAGCCAGTGTAGGCTGGAGCAGCATGGTTGTTACAGGCAGCAAGATAGCTGTGGCTCCACTGCTGACTACCCTGGCTTTCTGGGAAGCCAGGCCAACGAGGGAGGAGGCCAGGTTCTGTGGGACAGTGGTCATTGCTGCAGTCTCAACAGCAGATACGCTGTTCTCATCTTCTATTTCACTCAGTGGCTGCAGCAACAGAAAGTTTTAGCTCTTCAGAGCTAAACCCCATTTCCCACCCTGGCCTTCATTCTTATGGTAGACAACTTTGAATTTGCTCTGTCACCAAGAGGCATACAACTGGCTCTAAGCTAATCATCAGGCCCATCAGCTGTGCCTCACAGATGTCTGGCCCAGGAGGCCACTGAGAGTGAACAAGTAGCCAGCATCATTGGAAAAGGTAGAATGAATGAGTGTCATGCATGAATTTTGGGACTTGGTAGGTGTGCAGTTCTTCAACTTTAGCTCTGCTCAGTGCAGAGATAAAGCAGGGGAGAGGGAGGCTTGGGAGGGGTCTCTCTTAATCCCAGGTCTGGGTGAGCTCCAGCTGATGCAGTGTCAGTCAAGACTATGGTCCCAACAGCCTTCTAGGCACTGCTGGAAGTCAATCATGGATAGCTGGAACCCCTCAGGGCAGTGAGGAGGGAGCAGTGTTATCATGTTGAAGATAATAGTCTGTGCCACCTTGGCAAGCCCCCTAGTCCTATCGTTTTACATCACCCATAGGTCTATTAAGGTGAAATAAAGAGAATATGGAGCAAAACTGAGCAGGAGACTGTTGCAGTCTTAACAGTGTTTGGCACTGACCCTCCTATTTTCTGCTACTTGGAAGTGCTTCTTCTTGTTCTTCTACTTGTTCACTTTGCAAAGTGCATGATGTTCTCTCTCTGCACACAGCAACATGGGCTTGAGTGCTCACTGTACCAACTCCTGTCAAAGGGATTTCAGACAGAACGCAGCAAAAGAAAATGCAGAGCATATTCTTCATTTTTACTGGAACGTTTGCAGGTGTTGCAAGTATTGCAATGCTTTTTCTCTTGCACCTACAGCATTTGCAAATTCAGTTTGTATTGACCAACCAGTTTGGGCTTGAAAAGAATTTTCAAGATTTGATCAGTGATGGCAAAGGGGAAGGAAGTTTCTTTTTTAACTACGCAGGGCCTGACTGCTGATAAGAGCACCAGTTCAGCATGTAGGAGTGTCAGGGGTAGCCTGGGTTGTATTCCTAGTGCCAGATAAATAAGGTCCTCGCTGGGTTAGGTGTATTTGCATTACGTGTGTAAAGACAGCAAATGATCACACCTCTGCTGCATTCCTCTGTCCAATAATTTTGCTCTTTTTTCTTTGTAGTGGTTTCAGAGTGCAGTGAGTAAAGAGGATTGCATGCCCGAAACACTGAAACATCTCATTTTCTCCAACTTCGAACCTTTGCACAAATTTCACACTGGTTTTCTCAAGGAAATTGAGCAGAGACTTGCTCTGTGGTAAGATGGTTGTTTGTTATTTAGCTGTGTTAGTTCATGCAGTTTAGTGTTTCTGCATTTCCTTTTTGCTAACTCTTTGTGATCTACTATAGTGATTCATTTGTGAAAGTCACAGATGTTGATTATTATTAGACTGGGTATATTGAATCATGCTTTGTTCGTGTTTACTTGACAAACTCTGTTGTTCAGATAGCTCAGTCAGGTACAGATATATGCAAATGAGATCATAATTCTGGATGAAGCTTTCTCTTGCCAAATGTCAGTGTTTCTCTATGGCAGCTCTTCTGAAAAACACATTGCAAGCAAGGCTTACCAGTAATAAAGAGGGAGTGGTGAAGGACCAAGTCCTGTTTCTGTCAAATAGTTGTAGGCTGGGGGGGATTTCAGAGACCAGCTTCCCATTCTACAGCACCACAGCTTTGACACTCTAAGGGTCTACAGTGCACTCTACAAATTGACAGACTGTTGGAAGAGGACACTGGGCTTAAAAATCATCTACCCTTAGCATAATAGTGACAGTAAAACATGGCATTTTTGTGAAATAGCTATGAAGTGAGTAATTCTTCCCTGGCAGGACTCTTAACTCAGTTCATTTGACGACTGATATCTGAGCAGAGACAGGACACAAAAGCCCTCTCCTTGCTCTGATTAGACCTGTCTGGACTAGATTGTCTTGCTCTGTGTAGGCATTTTTTGGTACTTTATCTTCGGTGCTGGGTGCTTTTCCTTCTTGGTTAGAAAAGTGACAATGCAAACTCACGTGAAAGCAGAGCAGGCAGACCTGATGAGTGCTAATCAGCGTAATGCCTCTTGTAACTAATCAAACCAGAAGCGGAACAGTCTTAGAGTGTGTGAGTTTAGCTCTTGCGATGTGATGAGCGAGGTCATTGAATGAGAGCACAACACGTGCGGACTAGGGCTATCCAAACCCACCCTACACAGTTCCAGAATTAGTGGTTGTTCTGGGGAGAGGGGAATGTGACGCTGCCTCTTAGAGCTGAAATAGTCACCCAGGACTCTGTGGCTGATGGTTGACATAAGGTTACTCCTAAGGCAATGTGCCACGCAGCAACTCTGCCTGTATCTCCCTTTTTTCATTGGGCTGCTACTGTTTTAATCCAGCTGGGATTCTTACTGGTGTTAATTGCTTTCCAGTAAGGAACGTTTATTGCAGGCACTCCAAGAAGGCTCTTTCAAATGTTATAAAATAGTGATTGTTTCTCCAACCGTGGTGTAGGATTAATAGTAGTTGGGGTTAATCCCCAACTAGTTGGGGTTAAGCATGAATGGTGAGAAAAGGAAAATTTATACAGTTAGTAAAGGGCCAAGTTCTGCTCTCTGTCAGACCAGTCTAATCTAGTAAGCTTGCTGGGTGCTGATTCCTGGGGCACATGTTGAAATAGAGATTCCCACTGTATCCTTCTGGTTGCTGGTGGCATTACAGGTGGATGCCAACCTCCTGTTCAGGTGTGGTGTTTTTCAAAACTTGGATGATGCTGCAGTAACAGGCTGCTGTGGAAAGGTGGCATTGTAGTAAGGAGGTATGTTAAAAGAAAAAAAGAATGTTTTAGACTTTCCATGATTTTATTTTGTTTCTCCGAGTTAGCTTTTTTTAGAGCTCAGTAAGACTTTTGCTTTCCAGCTTTTCCTTGTCTCCCAAGGCTATGGTTTCACAGAGCGGTAAACCTCAGCTTAAGGCTCCTAACATTGTATTTAAACTGCAGCTACTCTATGATATAAAGTGCTGATCTGCTATGAGGTTACTTTGCAATCCAAATTTGTTAAAAAATATTCTGCTGAGGTAACTGTGTCGCAGCTGGGCACCTCATTCTGACTTCGTCAGCTCAGTTATTGCATGTCCTTCCAGTTAGTGTAAAGCCACTGGGAATTCTCTGTCAGCTGCTCTGATTCATTTGACAGAAATCCAGTCACGTTCCTGCCCCTGGTCTGCATCCAGTTTGCAGCATGGATTTACCTAATGTAATACCACTGCTGTAGATGGTGTTTGTTTTTCAAGTTCTGGAAGATTTGAATATGTGCCTGAGGATGGGAGGCGGATTTGCTGGCAGGTGTTATTTTGGAGGTGTTGGTGTTTTTATATAATGCCACAGATGCTGAGGTAAGCTGCAAGCAATAAACTCTATCCTATAGAGATTACTGCTTAATTAAATGGTGAGTGACAAAAACAAACAGCCCCTCAGCATGTAGAAGAAGAAGCTGGTGGCAGTGTGGTAGGGAATTTCTTCAGCAGTGTGGTCAAGGTCACTTAGCTTAATGTCTGTACTGCCATGATTGTACCTATGTCTTTGGCCCTGGGTGGTTTTAAGCTAGTGGGTTTTGGCTGTGTTCACCACCACAGAGCATTCGTCAGAGGGTGGCGTGTCCTATGAAAAAAGGAGCTTTGAATGAAAGGGTTGTGGACTTCCTCAAGCCACTGGAAGCCCCTAGCTACCCAGGTCTGTTGTGGGAGCTTGTCTGAGACGAAAAGCTTCCCGTGACCAGTCATCTGTGTTCCCCTAGTGAGTAAGACGCTGGGTTTTATCAACTTTAAGTGCAGTTCAGCCTGCTCGCTCTGCCTAGACATCAGTGTGTTTGACTAAGGTTTGTTTCAAACCTTCATGCTGCATGTTGGAAGGTCTTACAGGATGCCATTCCCTGGTCTCTTAGGACTTGAAGCTTCACGTTGAAGCTGATGCTCTGCAAAAGAGCTGCGAGGAGAGCAAGGCCAGGGGAGGATCGCACGTAACGATTGTTAGATGGCTCTGTGCTTTTAATTTGTTAAAACATCTATATTGACTTTTAGTATTTGGTTCAAGGAAGCTCAGGTTGTGCACATTATTAAAAGCATTTCTGGCTTGCTCGAAGGCTTCTGAACTGTTTGAGTCTGCCATCAGAGGCAGGCTGTTTGCTACTGAACATCTTAAGGGCTGATATCCTTTTGACCCAGTTATAGATTCTGGCAGGTCTGATTTGTTTCTTTACACAATTCACTCATTTTTCTCTTTAGTACTGCATTTCCTAACAGCAGCACGTCTCAGCGTCTAGTGCATAGAGAGAAAGTTTTTAACAAGACGTGAATTGATGCTGACGCCAATAGCCAACTGCAGAATATAGGAAGTTGCTGCATTTTTCACAGCCAGAGTTTCTTTCTGGCCATGAAACTGAGCAGATTCACGGTGGTTTTATTGCACAGCATCCTAAGATCAGTCATACCATGCTCTGGTTAATGTTTCTGCCCAGCCTGTGCTGTTGTTGGGTCAGTGAAGCAGCCCATGAATCCCATCAGTTGCCCCGACTGTGCTGAGCCCTCTGTTCACAAGACTGACCATGTTCCTGGGACCAGGTGAAAATACCCCACTAGAGGCTCTGTGGTTCGAGGAGAGGAAGGATGACCTTTGGTGGATGCAGGCAGGCAGCAGGCAGGCATGGGGCTCTGCCCTCTCACACAGCAAGGGAGGAGGAGGGAAAAAGAGCAGGAAGCTGCCTGAGGTGGGAGAGGGAACAGTGCACGTCAGGCTGTCCTGTTAGCAGGGGCCAGGAGACGTACATCCCGTACCCAGGCACCCAGGTCCTGGTCCTGGCTACCAGGACTCATCTAGGTTGCTCCTTGGCAAGGCTTTAGGTGCAAGGCCAGGAGTTTCCAACCCTTTCTGCTGGGAGGAATATCTCAGTGACTTAAAGCTGGCTCCTATTTCCCAGGGCCTGAGAGATTTTATGGCAAGGAGGAAGAGGGGTGGGCAGCGCAGGCAGAGCATGACATGCTCCATTAACATCTGGCCAGTTGAATCTGAGAAGTCAGTTACGTTTTGCTCTTTCATTTATCTAAGTTGTTTAATAGGCTATTCATTTGGGCCACAAGCACCATTTTCCAGCCAAAAAAATTGAGCTCATCTTCCCACACCCCTTTAAATGTTTGTATTACAAGTTTCCAAACATTTCTGTAAATTCTGATGGAAGGTGGCAAATGGAGAACCATAAATTTCTCCCCTTGGTCAACCGCTAAGCATTGCAGAGAGCAATGCTAGGGCAAGCCAGGATAGCCATTTCTGCCCTAGGAAGCCCTATCAGGTAGTGTGAATCTGCATTTTGGGCCTTATCCATGTCCTAGGAAGAAAAAGCGTCACGTACTTTCCAGAAATGCAGGCAGACTTGCCTTCTCCCAGGGAAGCCAGTAATTTGACTCCGGTTCACAGGCACTTCTGAGGAAAGCTGCTACTCAGTACTACCAGATGTGGCTGAGAAATGTGCAACTGGTAATTTGCAAAAAAAAGCTCTTAGATCTTAGCATATGAAAGGAGAAGGCTCAATCAGGATTACTGGAAGCCAGTTTGAAAACCTGTAATAAAAAGCACTCATGGAGGTGTAGGAAGATGAGCTAAATGTTGATTTATTAACCGTTTTTTTGTTTGGGAAGTAGCACTTGGGGTTGGGAAGAACAGCCTGATAAACAGTTTCTATAAACAAGGCAGCAGTCCTTATCTGCCTTCTCAAATGCACGAGTGCTGACTACTCAGCTGGTTCTGCGTGCCTGGTGAAGAGGGATGAAGAGGGATGAAGAGGACGGTTTTGAAAGTGTCTGTCCTGTGTACAGAAATGCAGTATGTATTTGTAGTATAAACCTCAGAGTCACGCAGCGTGGATTCCTGAGACAAAGACATTAAGAGGGGCTCGGTGCCAGTGCGTTGCGCTCGCTTTTGAGAGGACAGTTTGCATTGCTGAAGTCACTTTCGGGTACTTCTGGGGATTAGACCCATGCTACACCCAAATGAATTTGAAATGGTTCGAGAAAAATAGCTTGTCCAGAATCCATTAGTCACACCCAGAGCCACGTTACGTCCATCTCTGTGGCTCTCCCAGGCGGGATGTGCCCAGGATCACCTCTGAGGAGGTGCCACGGCAAAGTATGAAATATTGTTGTGTTTTCAGTATGTTTCCATGCGATGGTGTTACGTGCTCTGATCTCCTACTGTTTAAAAGCATTACTGATGATGCATGCTTGCTGTGGATTGGGTTTCTCCCACAACAGGGATAGCCAGCCCAAAGTCTTTAAGTGTGTGCACGCTCCCCGAAGGCTTGGTGGGACTCTGGGAAGCTCTGATGGCTTCAGCAGTACATTGTTTACGCTGGGAGCAGTGTCTCGTGCACCGCTTACTGCCGGAAAGGACAGCTGCAGCGTCAGCTGGAATGGTCAGGGCAATAAGAGGCACTGTGTAATAGCAGGTTGCGAGCAAGGAAGAGGGTGTTTTGCTCTTATCGACTCTTCTTTTCCAGTTACAAAATGTTCCTCTTATTTAAAAGGCAGTTGTAATGGGGAATGTTTAAGGTATTTCTTAATATTAGACCTGTAGTTAATAATACTCTTAAAAAGTCAAGTGTCTTAAGTGCTCAAAGACAAGCCATAGTATCCAAGAGGAAGATGCTGTTCCAGAGCATGTAACAGAAGGTCACACGCTGTAAATGTAATGTGCTACAATTTTTTTTTCTGAAATTGAAGGGCTGCAATCAAAGATTTTTATGTTCACCTGGGAAAAAAAAAGTCTCTGTTGAGATATCTTTCTCTCCTTCTTTACCTTCCCACCATCCCCATCAAATTTCGGTTCCTTCTACTACTGTTCCTGGATGATAGTATGGGCTGACTTGAGATTTCTTTCCATTCATTTTTCAATGATGTACACTGAGAAGTTTATGTAATTCGAAAATCCAACATAGGTGATTGCATAGTCCCTGGAAGTCAAGCCCGTGGCCTTTTTTAGTAATATGTAAGGTAGTATCTGAGTTTCTTATCAGGTGTAAAAGTCAGTCTCCTCCTCTTTGCTTGCAATTGTATACTTTCATTGCTGTAAAAAGGAAGGGACTATTTGGAGAAAAATGTGAAATGAGGTTGTTATAGAATAATATGTCCACTATTCATAGAATCATAGAATCTCCACTCTCCAGCATGATTTTCAGTGGCTTTAGACCTCCCCACACAGTATCAGGGGAATGATGGCACATTATGTGTGGGGAAAGCAGCTCCTACATCTTCTATGGAGCTGGGGGTCATAAATCAGCTCCTGATGAAAATTTATAAGAACCTAGTCCCTAAGCTCTGTCCCTTGTCACTGGCAGATAGATACCATGTTCAAACAGTGACCCGTGAAAACAAGGAGTAAGAAGAACAATTTAGCCATCGATGCACAACAAATGAGCAGCTTCTTCCCCACCTCCAGCAAGCTGAGTGTTGTTAATCAAAACATACACGGCAGGGAGAGCTCTCTTCTGCGCTGCTGTGCTTTGGGCTGTTGAAGCAGTAAGACACTATCTGATGGATCAGGGGTTTGGTTTTTATTCTGATATTCTGCCTATTTGGATGCTCTTTTCTTGGGGTTTCTTTTCTTCTTGTTTACTTGGGATTTGCATGTTGAGGAGCTGGGGAAGAGGGCAGTGTGGTGTAGGGCTTACTGTGGAGTCCCGGCAGAGAGCTGGGGTGGAGTGAAGGATGGGGTGCAGGAGGCAGATGTGAAGCCACCGTGTTCCCCTATGCCTGGCTTCAGCTTTCCCTGCCCCTCTGCTCCGCATCACAGTCTACACAGGTATGCACTATCCCCAGTGGGAAAATCACCTCTGTTGTGAGAGGCAGCGTTTGCGTGGAAATAGAGAGCCAAAGCAGGGAGAATGGCTGGAACAAGGAGCAATACCTGGCCATCACATGTCCAGATTTTCTTAGGGTTTTATTTCTTCAGCAGTACGCATCAGCCTGCAGCACAGGTTATCTCTGCTGGCCTGGGCTGAGGGCTCTGGTACGATTCAGCTCTTCACTGTTCAACCACCAGCTGGTGAGAGGCTGTTGCTTTTGGGGAACCCCCTTCTCTCCCTCTTTGTTACTCTGCCAAGATGCAGAGTAAGATTTGAAAGCCCTCAAACTGTTTTAAAAAAAGCCTCGGAACAGTCTATAGCCAAAGGCAATGAAGGGCAATGTTCCTGATGCTTTGCATCACTGATGTGATGAGATGCTGTGCAAGCAGTCAGTGCTGGCTGTGCTGAGGAGCAGCCAGGGGGTCAACTTTTAGGAAATAAGGACCTGACTGTTCAATGAACAACTGCGCTAAATACTAGCTGAAGTTCACAAAGTCAGTAGAAGCACTCGCTATGACTTCAGTAGGCTTGGGGTCAGCCTTCGAGTAGCTAGCTAGTGGATAAGAAATCTGCAACGAGTATTCCAGCCAACCTGTATTGTAGCCTTGAGATCAGAAAAGCAGTTTCTATTTAGAAATAGCAGTCTGTAATGATGTGCTTAATATTTATCTTGGCAGTACATCGGAAAGGTACCAAACTGCTGAAGTCCATTAGATTAAATCAAATGTAGAGACATAAAAAAGGATCCAAGCAATGCCAGAGAGCTAGAGAATAACACATAAAGCAAGAATTCTTCTAGAGATAATTACCAAATACCATGTCGTTTACTGGCAGCAGCACAAATTCATCTGGCTCTGACATTTATGGGATTGTGTGCAGCGGCGCAGCGTGAACCATTTGGGATGGGATGCCGCATGCTGGCTGCACGGGTGGAGGGCGACTTTCCCTTGCTCCCTGCCGGTGCGGTGCTACTGCCTTGGACTTCAAATGGTTGTGGTTTTCAGCTGTGGGCACTTTGATACGCACCACTTTGAGCAGAGCTTTAGTGGCTGGAAAGTTTTATTTACAACCTCTCGGAGGAAATCTCAGTGGGGAGAGCTGCTGGATGGATAGGACATGGGGGAAGGGAAGGGCAGGGAACGGCAAGGGGGGGATGACTTGACAAACAGGCTTCCTGGAGAGAGAAAATGGACTTTTATCCTCAGGTAACGTGGAGACTGTAGTCTTGTAACGTCCGTACATACCTCTGCTGTTCCTTGCAATATAGACCATGTCTTGGGCATGTTTTGACTATTGCAGTGTTTATATAATGTAGTGCTTTTGCCACACTGGTGATGCTAATTAAAGTTACCATTGACACAGCCCAACTTCCTACCCTGGTGTAACCTTTGGATCCAGAAAAAACATAAAAAATCTTGTTGAGAACTGTATTTTTCTTGCTTAAATAGGCATGTGAGTGCCTGGGAGACTTAACACAACAGGAAATAATTAAAGACAGCCTGTGAAACTGGATATTGTTCAAATGAACACGGAGCAATCCCTTGTTTATCAGCTGAGTCTCTGTGTCTGTTGAAGGATAAAATAGGAGATGTTACTCTGTAGTATTCATAAGCTGTGCCCTCCACATTTCCCAGTTAGAAAAGCATGCAGAGCATGAACATAACCATGTTTAACTTCACAAAACAAAATATGTGTCTGAATATGCACCTATTCATGTAATAATACGGATTTTTCTTAAATAAAAAATGTTTATGTGTCTTACCAGTTGAAAATATATTCCTAACAAAAGCTGCATCCTCTGTGATTTGGTGAGTGTGGGATCTCTCTGGCTAAATTCTGTACTAAGGAATGGAGAGATTTACCACCTGCTTGTCCACCTATTCCTTCACCGCACACAGAATTTTCTTAAAAGTGTGAAATATTGCAAGTGGGTGAAAAACAACAGATCCATTTAGCAGTAACACAAAACAGAGGTCCTGTTATCCTTGGGTTCATTGAGAGTTTGATTATATTTCTGTCCTCTTCCAAGGTAGTGCATTTCTTTGGCTGAATTGCAGTTGCTCACACCAGGACTGGATCTGTCTACCAGTACTCAGATGTGGGAGTTGAAATGAATTTTAAAAACTGAGGACAGCACGTAAAAAGCCACGCTGCGGGAAACTTGGATGCAGTATTAGAAGTTGGAAAGGGGAGGGGGGCAGTGCCTCTCCCCACACCCCCCTTAGTGATTTTCTTTTGAAAACCTAACTTGGTTGGAACAGATCTGTAACAGTTAGGTTCTTATATTCATGATTTTTCCTCCTGTGTTTTCTAGAAGATGTGTTTAGATTCAGTCAGAGTGTGGTATCCCTGCCTGTCTCGCACATGGGTTTAGAAGCAGGAGTATCTTTTTCATCAGGAGCTGGGTTTCTCCCAGATGGAGCACCCACCCAAGTGCAGCTGGCTGGGTGGGTGGGAGCCATTTGCATTTTTAATACCAAAAGTGACACACTGAAAGAAAATTCCTGCCAGTATGTAACACTTATGAGTCAAACCCAGATGCTGGATGGATTTTTTTTGTCCCACTGTCCCTTGCACAAGCAGAAAGCTTTTCAGAGGAGGAACGCCTGCGGGTCCTGTTTCAGGGTGCAATCCTTGTTTCTGAACAGAATTATCCTTCTGCTTGAAGCCCACGTATTGTCATGGGATTTTGATGTCTTCCTTTTTCTCAAGCCATTTCCAGCCTTCTCTGGTGTGTTTAAAAATGCTAGCAATTTTCTTTAAAGGTCTAATCCTTCTGTTAAGTGCCTGCCCTCTCTGTTGTTAGGAGTGCAAGCCAGGCTGGGTGAAGGGTGTACCGTACCTGGGAATTACATGTCCGTCAGGAAGATTCCTCACACGCTCCCGAGCAAAGGAGCATGGGGGTCAGGAATTTAAAAGAAACGAGCTATTGAGTTCCTTTCTGTGCTTAAAAGCGATTATGCGGTTTTATTGCATGACTGAAGTGTGTGATATTTCTGTTGCTGACAGGGAAGGCCGCTCTAATGCTCACATTAAAGGAGATTACCAAAGAATCGGAGATGTTATGCTAAAGAACATTCAGAGTATGAAGGTAGGAATGATCCTGTAACTATTAAGCTTTGACACGGATTAGAATTATTGCGCTTTTCATTTTCATATGATGTTGCCTCTTGTGCTGGTTTTTGCCAATTGTAATCAAAGCTTATGCTATAGAAGTTTCCTTTGATGAAGTATCAAGTGTTTGGTGAGCCCTGAGATTTCAGAATTGCTGGCTGATTTTAAATTGTCCAGCCCCTTTCCTCAATCCCCTCACCAAATATAGGAACAACAAACACAGAAGTTCAGGAACATTTCATTTCCAGTTCTTTTTTCTTTCAAATAAGAAGGCAAAACATTGGAATTTGTATGGCTGAAGAGACTGTTCAAATGCTGAGTGTGCCTACTTGTGCGTGCAAATGTAAGTGTTAAGATATTGCAGGAGTAGTGACCATAACCCAACTGTTGATTTGGGAAACTTACATTTGTGTACTATGGTGCCAAGTTAGATGAAAGTTTTTTGAATAAATGCAAATAATTGCCTTTGATCCCTTTAAAGCTGAAAACAAAAATACATGTATGGAGTGTAAACCTAGGTGTAACGTTCAGCAGGCTTTGCGTCTGTTCTTAGTCTGGCCAGAGTAGTATTTTTGATGTTCTGTGTTACTGAACAAACAGCATGGAAGGCTGGCACAGGAGCCTGTGAAAACCCTACAGACTTTTACAGTATGGATGGATAACACACAGCTCACCTTAGTAATGTAGCTGTGCATCCAGGTCAGAGTGTGGCAAAACGTGGTACTGCACCTTCAGCACGTGGATCTCAAAGTGCTCTCGAAACTGTCCGATAAATCTTTCCTTGGTGATTGCCACTTCGGCATTCTGCAGTTAGTAAATGGAGCAGGCTTGAGTCCTTGGCTGGAGGAAAGGGCAGTTTAGTCTTTACAGCTCTCCTGAGACGTTAGTTAGTGCTAGGCTTGTCTTTCAGAAGGACAGAGAGAGATGAAGAGAGGTTAAGTGATGTGCAAGTGATTATACAGCAAATCAAAAAAAGAGAATGTAGAAATCTTGATTTACAGTCCCCAACACAGACAGCTTTGTCACCAATAAGGCGGCCTTGCCCTTTCTGCAATGTACTTAGCAGGAACTGCTTCTTCCCCCCAGGACACAATTCAGAGGCATTGGAAGAAACACACGGGGGACTTTTCTACCTCCATCCCTGCTCTCGAGGAGTACGCACCTTTTCGCAGTTTTTGGAATCTCAGTTTCTGACAGACCCTGCTTCTACTCTCAGTACCTTGCAACATTGAACTGTCTGTCCTTTGCTGTCTGCCAGTCCTTCTGTGGCACTAGTTTAATGGCCGCGTACAGTCCTCACTATAACTTAGACCTGTCAGTGTGCTTTCACCTTTGCCATTCTCCCTTTCCCGTTAGAGGATTTTGTTCTCTCTGCTTTGAGAACCACCACCACCGATAAGCACAGATACTTGGAGGAAGGAGGCAAAGCCCAGTTTGACTTAAAGAACTGCACTGGAAACAATAAAGTTAGTTAAAACTCCACATATTTATCATGAGACCTGTTAAAAGACCTGAAAACTGACGCTCCTTGTTTAATTAACTTAGGAAAGGGGTTAAGAGCAAGTAATTAATGGGCAGCCTCTGTAGTAGTCCAGAGGGTCTGCTGTGTCTTTGCTTGAGTTACAGGCGCGTAAAATGAATATGCAGCGTATGGAGGAAGCGGCTTGTCTGTAGGGAAGGTACATTTCTGGTAAGGAAGTCACAAATCACAGGAGGGAGGGAGTTGATTGGAAATGTGTCAAAAAGCACGAGCTTTAGATTAAGCCAAACTGTCCTCTGAAGTCCATTCAGCATTGCATTCAGTTTCCTTTTGTTGCTGGGTAATATTCTACCATGTACTGGGAGACTTTATTTGGTGGCTCAGAGAAGCTCTGTGCATCCTGAAGAACCAGTTTACCTTTTCCAAAACACAAACGAAGTCCCTGTGTTAATTGTTAAAAAAAATACTGCTGACTTGTTTTAAATGGGAATCGTGAATGCCTGGGATAGTGGGACCTAAATGAAGTTATGTATTTCATGCAAACCTCATTCATTTGCTGGTGCAGAACTCCCCTGCTGCCAGTGGGATCATCTTAGAGACTGCACTAAGGAGAAGAGGACGTAATCCAAGGATGAAGAATGCAAACATACCCATTTCTGTCGGACAACTCCTCTATTTTTGCGTTTCTTCCATTTCCCAGGAGATGCAACTTCTCGTTAATAACAGGGGAGCAGAAGCAAGAAGTCCATTTGCCTGCATCTCAGTTCCCCACAAGCACCTAAGGGAACTGGGGCAACTAAATCCCTTCATCCTCCTAGAAAATCCCATTTTGTTTCCTAGCTCTACATTCGTATTGTCTAGCGCTCTCCCTGTTGCGCCTACTTGCACGAGCTATGTTCATGTCATCTCCTTGCCTTTGGATTTCTCACTGATATCAGACTTAGTTTTGTTGACTCATGTACTTTTGTTTTACAGGGAATGCAGAGGGGGTAGGGGTGTGTAATTCAAACGAGTAATGCCATTTCTCCTTTTCAAGTGACTATCCGAACCATTGTGTTGTGCAGTGATTTTTGTTTGCAAAATCCCAACTGCTGTGCTAGTTGGATTTTTTAATTGGAATAGGTTTGGGCTGAGTCATGTCTCACAGTGATTGCTAATAGCTCTACCATATGCTCTTTTCTTTGTGCATATAAGCAACTGACAGTTCACCTGTGGAAGCACAATGAGATTTTAATGGAGCTGGAGAATGGGATCAAGAACTCGCGCAAGCTGGAGACCTTTTGCAGGGATTTTGAGCTACAGAAAGTCTGCTACTTGCCTCTCAATACCTTCCTTCTCAGACCTTTACACAGGCTTATGCACTACAAGCAGATAATGGAGAGGCTTTGCAAACACTACCCACCAAGCCACATAGACTTCAGAGATTCAAGAGGTAAGTAAGAGAAAAGACACCAATTCCTGGAGCTGGGGGAATGGCATCCAAATCCATTAGAGATGCATGGCTGGACAAAAAAAAAAAATAAATCTTTTTTTTAAGCCTACTTTGAAAGAGGATTGAGTTGCAAAATGCAGCACTCAGAAGACCAGAAATGGTAGGATTAAGGTTGCTCTTGTATACACATTATGCTATAGTCTGGACAAGTACTTGGAAGAGAAATCTGCTGGGGGTTATTAAACACACAGAAATGACATGCAGTTCAGGAAGTCGCTTGAACTGAAAACAGTTGGGAGGTTGGGAGAGAGCACAGGGAACATAGCGTATGTGCTTGTCTTGTTCCTAGCTTTCCCTAGAGATCTGCTAGGAGCACAGAATATTGGCCCAGGTGAACCCATGGTCTGACCCCGTATGGCTGCTGTTATTATGTCTTTAAGTGTTATTTGTCTTTTTTCCAGACATGCAGTTTGCTTTATTACCATTTCCATGATTTGTTTCAGGAACGCAAAGCTGCCAACATGGTTTTTTTCCAAATGTGAAGAAGTTTTCCTCCTGTAGTTTGAACTTGCTGCCTGCTATTTCTTTTTGATGATGTTTTCGTCTTTTCTTACCCCCGTCCCCCACCCCTATTGTAAACTATCTACATTTAAAGATAACTACGTTACATAAATAATTAGCGCTCAGGGCAGATCCACGGAAGGACTTGGGCAGGGAGCAACGCTCGGCATGGCTGCTCCCTGCTGTAAGGTGTTAGCTGAGTTAGGTGGCTAAGTTCCCTTAGATGCCATGCGATGAGACCCATAGCAGGCAATGCACAAAATGCAGAGGCAACTTGACCCTGTAGCAATAGGAAATGACGCAGAGGTCTGTGGCACTGAAGTCTGCATGACGCAGATGTTTGCCTAAATGTAGCTACTGCCAGAATGATCTCAAGGAATGCAGCGAGTAGTGCCTTCATTTCTTTTAGCCAAGGCTAGATGATGAGGATGATGTGTCCATTCCCACCTCCCCAGAGAGTGCAGCAGCCATCAAGGTTTGATTCCTCCTCCACTTTTGAAATGGGTACGAACACAGGATTCAGGGGTGAAAATAAGAGAGCATGAGAAGGGTGGTGTGACTCGAGGACACCATCGCTCTGGGATCAGTCTTTTACTAAGGTGTTTGCGGATTTTTGTTAAAGGTCAGAGCGTAAAGGAAGCAAAAAAAAAAAAAGGGAGATGTGGATGTGAACCCCAGCAGAGAGCACAGGTCTCCCACTAACAGGTGGACAGAACTGCGCACTGAGCGATGATGTAAGAAGGAAGAACCACTGTTACTGTTCCCTTGACTATGTTTTTAACACAAATGGCTGTAACTGCTCTTCTAGCACTCAAGTCAGTCAATCAGTGTGTTTGGCCCATTCGGAGACTGCCTGTCCATTTAGGAGTATCAAGGTTGGTGCTCACATACGTGATGGCACAGGGAGCTGGTCCATGAGCTGGTCAACCAGAAGAGATCAAGTGGTGAAGTGATTTTAAGCTTAGTTCCCTGAGCTGACATACTGCGTTGTTGGCACAGCAAAAGACAAGACACGGGAAGCAGATGGGCAGCAGCCTGCACTTGATTTGGCTTCTGCTGCCACAGAGTGGGACCTCGTGGTGTCTGCTTCCTCCTGTATTCCACCTGATCCTTCTTCACACAGCAAAACTCCCCTTTGACAATGGAGATTTTCCTTAGGAAAATCACTCCCAGGTGTTAGGTCACTCATTGTTGGTAGTCTCTTTGGAGAGAATGAAGTAGAGCCGTGGTGCGACTCACTGGCATGGAGTCCTTTTGAGTTGTTCTCGTTGCAGGGACTGAGGACAAAGCCCAAGATTACTGGGTTTACCATCTGAGATGATACAATAAATGACGCTGCCATTTCTTGGTGTTTTCAAATATGGACCTGACCCAGTGTGTTACAGGCTGTGGAAAAAATGCATTTTTTTCAAGCGTAGAGAAGATCCCTAGATTAATTTGAGATGTAGGAGATTAAGTCCTTTAGGAGAACCCATTCACTGGTGCTCTGAATTGACTCAAGTATTCCTACGAAGTTCCTGTGGCTACAATAGAACAAACTTTTGGTTGAGGAAACAGACTGTCTCTTCATTACAACACTCCACCCTCTCTCCTCCACTCCAGAAGACGATGTCCAGAGTTTGTGTGGTTTTTAGCCTGCCTGAGTAGCTTTACACTGTGAAGGAGAAGGGTAACACAAGAAGGGTGATGTTCACGAGCTGGGTGCTGCGGACAAAAGCCGTCTTTCTTCTTGAACATTCTTGTGAATTTTTAATAAGCGTTTTATGGTTTTGTCCATCTAGCTGCTTTGGCTGAGATTTCTGAAATGGTGGCTCAGCTCCATGGCAATATGATAAAGATGGAGAACTTCCAGAAGCTGCATGAACTCAAGAAAGACTTGATAGGCATAGACAATCTGGTGATACCAGGAAGGGTAAGTAGCAGAGTTGTAATCAAGGTCTGATACAATTTCAAAGCATTAGGTATGTTTTAGAAACCTGTTTCTTAGGAGCAGCTGTGAAATTGCCTTTCCTCATATGAACCTTTTTCTCTCACCAAAAACTGTCAAATGTAAACACAATAATACCACAGAAAACAGCAGCCTTTAAAGTGGGAAGAAGCAATCATCTTTATTACCTTTTTACTGATTTTAGTAGGTTTATCTTATGTATAGATTTGAACGGTTGTAGGCAATTCCAAATATCTGTTACAACAGAGGCGGTAAAAATGTAATATTTATCACAGTGTTCAGAGCTTGAGCAGTTGCACATTTCCTCATTTCTTGCTGCCCTTAATTTTTTTTTCAACCCTCGATGCTAGAGCATAGCAGATTAAAGGAAAGGAAGACATTTGTGCTGGAGGACCTTCAGCCCTTTCACGATGCCTAGCTTTGAAACTCATGGCCCTGGGGATGAGCAGTCTCTTCAGTCTACACATGATGTTAGGCAATAATTTTTGAAACTGTTGCCTTAAGTAAACACTTTTAATTGTGTTATAAAAATAGCAACATCTCTTTCTTACTTGTCATGCTTTTTTAAAAACAGAGGCTTATTTCAGGACAAGTGAGCCTCAGTGTAGTATTTGGAGCCTTTTTTACTTTTCTAGGTGCAGGTATCTGTGCGTGCAAACTTGAGAGTTGTCTGTTGTTGAAGTAATTTCCTCCCCACTCCCCTGACTTCTGTGTGTAACACACAAAAACTGAAATGCCGGAGAAAATGCATTTCTAGACTGTTCTTGTCCCTTATGCATTTGCTTGGAAAAAAAGATTAGTTTTGCATTGAACTGCAAATGCAGCAGCACTTGAACTTGCCCTGCAGCCTGGGGTCTGCTTGCCGTGCTGTGCCCGTGTCTAGTGCCACAGCGGGGTCGTGACAGAGAGGCAGCTCGCCGAGCTCTCTAGGGTCTAATTCATTTAAGGATTCAAACATTTAGAAAAAAGGGTTTGAAGTTGATGTGCCATTGGGAAGGCAGCACCGAGCATGGGTATTTCTCGATTTGTGGCTGTTCCCCGTTCACTCACTTTGCCTCTTCCCTGTGTCCCAAGCCGCTGCCATGGCTTGTGCCTCCTTCCAGTGATCCGCAGACTGTTCGCTTCCTTGGCAAGCCCCTCAGGACATTTCACAGCCCGTGCATCTCTCTATCACATGAAATTAAATGCTGTCATCGGTTGTTTCTGCTACCCTATTCTATTTAAAGACAGCAGTCTTCCTCTGCTAGGAAGTTCAAGAAGAAGGCAGAGGAGGCACAGAGGTTGTTTGTCTGCCAAGGCAAAAAGCATTGGCCACCACGCTCTGGCACATACCCAAGATGCTGCTGCTTTCCAGCCCTTTGGCCGCTCTTCTGGCTCCAGCTGAAGTCCCTGCGCCGGCACAGGCTGGGCTGGGAGGCAAATGCCACCATCAGCCATGGCTGGGTTTACCCGAAGGTGGCTGAACTCCATGTCTCAGAGGAGAAGTCTCATGTTAGGCTGGTGATTCAGCTGTCCTAAAGGTGGCTGTAGGTAACCATCCTCTTCACGTTGCCCCAGACCGGGGTCTCTGCTGCCACCGAGCTGGTTCCTGTATTGGACATTAAAACATCCCGTGGTCGGTTGTGCTTGCAATGTTGCAATGGCCTGCAGCTCTTGATCTGTGTATTCACATGGCGCTTGCCATGGTGGTGCTAAGCCTGCTAGTGACCATTAGGTGGTAGCGTATAAATAGTAATTATGGTTAATATTCTTTGGTGGCCGACAACAGCTTCCAGTGGCCTCTCTGGTAACATGAGCTTACCGTGATATAGGGATAACCACCTCTAGCCACTTTTTCTTTCCACCCCGTAGCCCTTAGGCAATGCAGGTAGGGGGATTGGACACATCACAGCAACCCTAAGGCAACCAGAGTCTCTCTCTGAACAGATTAATCTTCAACAGCCAGTTTATTGCTAAGCTGCAGGTGATTCTGATGCTTTATATGCCTTTTACATGCACAATTATGAGTAGAATGACCTTTGAAAGACTGTAATAAATAAATATAAACCTCTTGGCAGAAGCTGGAGGGAGTGACTGAAAGATGATAATTTCATGGATTTCAGATAAGTGGAAGGGTGAGTTACAGTATAGTTCACAGTAAGCCCAGGTTATCCAGCATTTTAAAAGTTTCAGATGTGCTACTTTTCCTATAATTCCATCCCTAAATGTTCTTAAACAGTTTGATCTGAATTAATGTACTGTATTATATGATGACATGGACAGTACTACGATAACTCACACTGCCAGACAAATTTCCGTCGTCTTCTGCTGCTGATGGTGACGTTGATTTGTGTGGTCGATTTTACATCTCGGTGAAGAGCTGTGTATGCCATTCACACAACAGAAGCTTACCAGTGGCTAACCAATAACACACAGGCCAACTTATTGTTAGTTTTTACATCATTTGCAACATGACAAATACTCATTCAAAACTGATGAAAGAGGGAGTTGTCTGAAGGAATCAATGTTAGGTAAAGAAAATTTTGCTTAGTTGAATTTTCTTAAAATGAATGGAAGACTATGAAGAAGTTTGTCCTAAAGACAGTTATGAATGGAAAGAAATTATCCTATAAATAACATTTTTATCATATTTAGTAAGGAAAATAAAAAGTCTTGGTGACTGACAGTCAAGTCAGTCCTATGGCCAAGTAGTCATATTTATGTTTGCATAATAAAAATCGTCATTATTTTTGCAGAAGATAAATATTTGTTTTGTATTTATTGCCCACAGGAGTTCATTAGACTGGGCAGTCTTAGTAAGTTGTCTGGAAAAGGTTTACAGCAACGGATGTTCTTCCTGGTAAGTGAGAAGCCATTTTTTTCTTTATATAATTAAACGTAACTATAGGCAACTATTAGGCAAACTGTTAAGACTCGAATTGTGATTCTGTGTACGATAAGGTTGTTTTTTTTTTTAAACAGCCTTGTTTAAGTTAACATAATACATCACCTATGTAGCTAGTTGTTAAGAACTTATGTTTCTGTCCAAACCTAATATTCTCTTTGTAACTGCTTACAAAGATAGAACTACTTATTTTTGTACGACACTGTGAATATCATGATAGAATAATGCCTCCTAGCATATCCTCTTAAATAAAAGCAGAGTCATTATAAAATGAAAAGTGGCACCAGGGTTAGTGATCATGTCCAGAAAAGATGATAAAGAATAACTCCTGAATGATAATCCCCATAATGCTCTCAGGACGCATTACAGAGCCAAGTTTCTCCACAAACCATCCAGTTTCAGCCCACAGGTGCCCAGCATGTTGACGGATCTGCCTTTACCTGGAGATACTTTTTGGAGCTCTTGCACTAGGAAAGATTGTCTCCTCCCACCATCACTCACAGCATTTTCAGGTTACGGCAATCTCACTTGGTCTCCGATCCACAAGAGTCGACCAGATGGTTCCTCCTCTCTTTCCTTCCCGGCCAGCTGCCTTGCTGCCAGGCCCCCCATCCTGCTGCTCCTCAGCCCTTGGTGCCGGGGCTGGGACACCCACCAGAGTCCATAGATTTTCTAGTCCAGTGTTATAGGGCAAAACATTAAAAGAGTCAGTGCAGTGTGGCAGGAAAATACTTCCTTGGCTTCTTCTATGCAAAAGGTGAAGACAGTGGGTGCGTAGAAAAGCTTGTGAGTGTGCTAGGTTTTACGAGATGTTTGACAATTAATCTTTCAAATGAGGCAAAGATCTAACCTCTAAATCTACCTGGGTAGGATTATCCTCTGCCTTTAAAGGCACTAAAGAGGGAGCCTGATGAATATGGTGCATATTTGCTTGCATACCACAATTCTTGTTCTGAGGTGATACCTCGATATTATACCTGTATAAAACATTAAAAAGTTGAGACTAAACTCTCAAGTCAGTTGCTGGCACTGTCAAAGAAGTCTTTGGTCTGTCTTGAGCAACAGAATCTTTTTGGAGTTAAAATCCCGAGTCAGTATTGTGGAACTCCGAATACATGTATAATCACCGGCAAAATTAAATCCCCCTCTAGTGGCCGATCCACGTAGCTTCATCAATTACTGCTATCGGGTTGTAGGTGTCTTTGGGAGAGCTCTGTTTCACACCACAGAGTATGATTTTCTTGATGCAGCTGTCTGCTTTGAGGAAAAACATCCTTTGACCCAGGTGGCACAGGGACAATATGCCATTTGTGTTATGGCACTCAACAAAATGCAGGCGGTCATTTGATCTGCTTTTGACAACTGCTGTTGCACGCAGGAAGCTCCGCAAATTGAGATATTCGGTCTCTTCGCCTTGATGTTTCTAACCTAAAGCCATCTACCTTAAACCAGGTCTCCGAGCTTCCTTCTGAATATGGGGAGTAATAGATAGCCACTTACTTCATAAGAGTTAAGTTGGACACACCTCTCTTGGGCATTCTTGCTCATCTCTCCACAGAAATTGGAAGAAAATAGCGGTGAAACACACTTATCTTCCATGGATTCAAAGTGCAGCAGAGTGTGAAACGTACTACTTGGTTTCACTCTGCTGTGGCTTGTTAGTTCTGACCCAGAGATCACAAAAGGGAATATTAGAAGGCGTCGGAAGATATCCAGTGGAAATTTGTGGGAACATGCCCGAGACTAACTGGGAAGGAAGTCAGGGAAAATAACAGATGCTAATACTAGGTACTGAAATATTGTGGAAGCCAGTATTTTGGATTCATGCATTAGGACTGCCATATAGTCAGCCAGTACTGGCTAGTTTCCCGTATTTATCATTCCGATATTTTTTTTTGTACATGCATGCATGCCGACATAATTCTAATAATGCTTCTTAATTCTTGCTTTTTAGTTTAATGATATTTTGTTGTACACAAGTAGAGGCCTGACGGCATCAAATCAGTTTAAAGTCCACGGGCACCTTCCGCTGTATGGCATGACAGTAAGTATTGTGAGAACTTGAGGGATTCATGCTTAAATGGCCATTTGTGGTCCCGTCTTAATTGCTTGATGAATTTCTGCTGGGCTGAAAGCAACAGCCAAGGGCTATTCTCTGATTCAGAGTACTTGTGGTTTCATTCTGCAGTGCCTGATGGGGCTGTGTTGGGTTCGGCATGTGTTCATGCAGCCTTCTACACAAAGGTGATTATATAGCAAAAGTGGGGGAAAAGGCATTTGGGGGGGGCAGCTTCCTCATAATGCAAACTTTCATTGAGATGGGTTCTTTGTTTTTTTAAACCGTAAGTTTACCATGATTCCTACAAGTAATTCATCACCAATTGCTTATAGACACACTGTGCAAGGCAAGTAAACAGTAGTGACAATATAATTTCTATTAAAAAACATTACCTAATGTTTTCAGCTCTGTATCTTAAAGCTAAAGTAGTGGGAAACTGGCAGCAATATGTCATTTGGAGCTCTTGTTGAACTTCTTCTGGAAAACAGCCAATTCGAGCCAATAGCACCTAGTTACCTCTTCTTCTTATATGATTTTTAAAATATTTTTGCTAGTTTCAAAACACTTTCACTCCCCCCCCTTATTTTCATTGGAACTTCTCATGGGTTTGTATCTATTCCACATGGTTTTCCTGAGAATTGAGTTAGGTAACGCTACCACAGTAACTGAATTTCTCTAAACACCTGGGAGGCTTCAAGTTTTATCTAGCGTTTCTAGGAATCTACTCAATTATTGATGGCTATTTGGTGTGGAGTTGTTCACAACAGAACTTTGTTACGCTGCAGTGTCCAGAGCACTCCCAGCATTTAGCATATCCTTTTGTATGACGAATCACTCTTCTGATAAAAATACCACGATTTTCTTTTGTTTTTTTTTTTTTTTTGGACACAAAGCAGACAAAGTCATGCTTTTGGTTTAAGAGGTTATTGCAGAACTTACTGGTTTTTTCCAACTTGCAAGCCACCGTTCTTTTCTCAATGCCTAGCTCGAAGTTGTTGTTTGTGAACATTTCTCTTAGTTTTCTTTCCCCAATGGTAAGAGCTTATTCAGTTCACTTTTTCACTTTAAGAAATATGTTATTCCTGCAATCTGACTGCGTTTGGGCTTTTATCTCTCAGATAGAAGAAAGTGAAGAGGAATGGGGGGTTCCTCATTGTCTAACACTACGAGGTCAACACCAGTCCATCGTTGTTGCTGCAAGGTAATTCAGTGGAGACAACATACACATGTAAACTGTATTTCTCTGCAGCTTTCACAGTGGGGCAGATAGAAAAGCAGAGAGGCGTCATTTTGTTTGGATTTCCTCCTAAAACAATTTCAAAGGTGTATTCTTTTGTGAAAGCCACTTGGAAAAAAAAAAAAGGTGAATGGGACAAAGTAGAGTGGCAATCGTGCAAGTCAGAACCAAAACTAAGTTATTAGGCAAAAAAAACCCTAGCATCTTGTGTCTGAATTTATTTATTTAAATTAAAAGTAAGCCCAGCTTGTGACTATTTCTTAGAGTTTGCTTTCAGCCTGTATGAAAGTGAATAAAACCTGAATTTTCATTGTTAGCACCCGTGCTGAAGTGGACAAATGGACAGAGGACATTCAGATGGCAATAGACCTGGCAGAGAAAAGCAGTGGCCCTGCCCCAGAGTTACTGGCTAGCAGCCCACCTGACAATAGTAAGTAAATGCTAGAGACTACGTTTTGTTCACTTTCGTCAGCATGATTGGTTATTGCTTCTAAGCAAAGTGGTGAAAAACGCTGGCCACAGGTCAAACTGCTACATTTGAAGTTGATTTGTGTATATATATATTTATATATGTGCCATTTTTAATGTTCTTGTTGATGTTAGCAGAAAGTTTCACTGAATAGAGAAGTGACTTAAGCATAATGATTCCAGGAACTATTTAACAAGATTTGGGCAGTGCCTGTCCTTGGAAGGTATTAAAAGCACCAACAAAGCACGGTAGTTAGTCTTTGATTCTAACACTTGCAGAAACATGTAAAAAAACCAAAAAAAACTACTTAACAGCTGCACAAAATTATTTCTAAAACTGTGGTTTAAAATTAGTTCACAATATTGTGGACTGAATTGATTTGTTTAATTTTTCCAATTATATATGTTGTTGCATAGAGGAAGAAAGATGCTTTTTCCCTGCATTTCATAGAGTCTCCTGATGAAACTACTGTAGACCAGGAATCTGAGGACGACCTCAGTGCATCCCGCACCTCACTCGAACGTCAGTCACCACACCGTGGCAACACTACGGTGCACGTCTGCTGGCACAGAAATACCAGTGTTTCAATGATCGACTTTAGTATTGCTGTGGAGGTATCTGCCTCAGAACAATCTGATCTGCAGCTCCAGACTCGCTCTTGAATGACAATTTCCTTTTTGCTCCTCCTTAATAAGTGCACTATTCCGTTGTCTCCTTCTGGGGAAGTTTCAGGCACACCTATTTAACTGACTCCAAACGATGGCATAAACCATCAGTCAAGACACAACGCATCCACTCCCCTAGTGCATCTTTGTAAAATCAGTTAGAGCAGTCATTTTCGTAGAAGTAACTGTCCAAAAAATTGCTGATGCCCTTTAAAATTTAAAGCAGGTCAAACTGTCTTAATGCTTTCAGTTACAGAGGCATTAAGTCATTGCTCGAGCTGAAAGGATATTGTCTTTAGCTGCTGCAGCCAGAGTTTTAATTATGTGTATTACTAATGTACTTTCTTTACCTAGCCATCTTTTCTGGAACCTTGTCTCATTGCTCAGTCTCATCTGCTTTTTCTTTATTTGCGTTTTCCACCTCAAAGTAAAAATCCTTTTTCCCTCCCCCCCGATCACAGCTAAGCCAATTTGATACACATTCATTAATTCTGTACTCAACAGACGAGATGCAGACATTGACTTTTCAAAGATTAAAATGAAAGGCTCCTCATTCAGTGTAGGTTTTAAGATGAGGTGCTTAGGTGTTCTTCCTTCACCCAAGAGAGGATCCAGGGAGCTCCGACTACTTTATCACAGTCCTCATCAAATGGAAATTTATGCTTAAAGAAAATGGAGAAAGGAATTTTAAAGCTGAGTTGGCTTCTGCTCACGAGGCAGCCCTCAGGCATCGGGCCACCGTTGCTCTAGAGAAGACGCGCTGACGCAGAACGTAGAGGTGCAAGGGCAGGCAACATTCATAGCTTGTGTAACTGCCTCTGGTTTTCAACAGAGGGTGCGAGCTGCTGAAATGTGGCAAAGAAAATTATTCCGTACTAGAAAGCACTAACTGTAGCGCCTCATTTTGATCCCATGCAGGTGGATTTTCTGCTCTTTATACCCGTATATCCTGCAAGGGAGGAATAGTTCGGCACGGAACAAGGTCTCATATTTTTCCCTAAAGCAGAGGGCTTGTTATAAATAGATAGAATTCTAACAATTAAAACATTTAGTTAAGCAAAACTTTTGGTCTGAGATCAGTGCTCATTGGTCCTTATTTTTGTTCCTCCCCGTGCCTCAAATGAATGCAAACAAAGCAGCGAAGACCAAACACACCCTGGAGACGTACGTTGTTCTGTGAAAACATCTTCAGCTCCACTGCTGTTCCATGCGTGGCGGGTTACGCTCATGCTCACATCATTCTGTTGGCGGCTCTCACTTCAGCATTATCGTTTATTTTCTTTGTGTCTCTCCCTCCTTTCTGTCTCTCTTGTGGTAGAAGATCCTCTCTCTGTCAGTGACTGTACTTCCCTACCTGCTGGACTGATCAGTGATCAGCGGCCTGTTTCCATTTCATATGTCTGCTGGTACCGAATGCAAAGCCTGTCCTTTTATGATATCCTCCAGAGTAATGAGGTAACAGAAAATTAAGGAGTATGCCTGTAACTTAGGGCAAGGAGGCAGCAGTCCAGATATCAGAGAATGGGATGATTTAACGCAAAGGCTTTAATGTATATCCAAGACTGGTGAAAACAGAACATTTTCAAGAACTTTTAATTTGTAGCTGATAAATCAGGACCACCAGACTTTGAGTATTAAGCTTTACAGATTAAGTTAGTAGCTTCTGCATTATATAAAGAGAATGATGTAAACAGCTATTTTGATCCAGGTGAGAACCCTTACAGACAACAAGGAATGGGAAATAATTAATGATTCACAGAGAACTCCCCTTCATTTGCAAGGCACAATGATGCTGGACTTCACATCTTCACTATGTGAAGAGCAGTTAAGAATAAGGTTAACAGTCCTTGCTTTTGAAATCTTTGAAAAGTTAGCATGTGAACTCACTGGGTACCGAGAGCTCAATCTCTATCTGCAATTCTAAAGTATGTCATAATTTTCCTTTACATCACAAATTCATGTCAGACTTTCTGTTTTCATTACTCTAAGTATCATTTAAAACCAACAAAGACAGACTAGGGTAACAAGACTGATCGATGTTTGGTAATATATTACTGAAAGCCACCTCAACTAAAAAAAATAAGTGTGGTAGCTTGAAGTTTTTGGAAGTACCCAGCTACAAACAAAAAAATATGTTACATAAAGTACTACTTAGTCATAGAAAAATGCAGAAGAAAAACACGTCCATTCAACCAAAACATTTTCACATACAACAAGGTCACATACAACCAGATAAAAGTAGATAATTTTTCTTACGATAATTAAACTGCAGGTACCTTTCACTGTTTTATTTGGCTACTTTTGATCTGTTTCAGAACCAGCTGTCTGGAAATCTCCTAAGAAAATTCAAAAACAGCAACGGGTGGCAGAAGCTTTGGGTGGTGTTCACCAACTTCTGTATGTTCTTCTATAAATCGCACCAGGTAACAGACTGCACAAGCGTGTGTGGCTGGAGAAGACCTTTTGTTTTTTCAAAGCAGTAGCAGAGAGGAAAGCGGACATCCGTCACGGATGCTGTAGGCGGGAGGAGCAGGTGCACTGATCGTGGCTACACAGCCTTCAGTGCTGCTGGAATGTGGAGCAGAGCCCGATCTCAATCTGCTCGCTTGTCAACTGAAGAACGCGTGCTTGTTTCCTGAAATTTTCAACAGTCACAGTGCATAGCACCCCTAAAAGTACAACAGATATCACTACTGCTCAGAAATTGCGGTGCGAGTTTAAACAAGAATTTTCTCTTGTACGAATTCTGAGATTATTACAATTAAAAACTTAACTTACAAATTTTGTTTACCATTACTGACGCGTCAGTCAAACAAGAGAGAACAGCGGCCAATGATTAATCCATCCGAGCTATCGTCGCACTGCAGAAGTAGGGATTTCCTGTCTAGAATCTGTTGGAATCTCTGTGTTCAAGCAGGGTGTAAGGACAAAGTAATTCCAATTTCTACCTTGTCATTTCATTGCTAGAGAAATCCTTAACAATAGAGTTTCTGCACTAAAAAAAAAAGGAATGAATGAATTGTAGGATATTCTACACATAAGCGGGATAAAGAAATTAATTGCTTATACATGGCATGCCATGAATTGAAAGGACTTAAGCAATGAAAGCTGCAGGGTGGCCGCTATGTTTCTAAAGGAGCAGGTGTTTGCAAGCCAAGGATGAACACGCATGGTGCGCTGCCGATGCCAAATGATGGAGTTTTATGTTTGTCAATGTGAAAATAGCGGAAGTCCAAGATTTCAGACAACTTTCTTAGGAGGAAACACTGACAGGATCAGCCTGCAGCAGATCCTTCTGAGAAGGGTCTATAAAGATGGGCAGGCTGAAACTACCAGACAATTAAGATCATTGCCATTGTATAAAGCTGGTATTTTTTTCCACACACACGTGTAAACACGATGATGACCTTTAAATGAGTGTGTCTCTATCTTCCATTTTACTTATCTGCTCTTTTTACTTAAGGGGATTCAATCTCACAGCATTTTCCATCATTTCTTTTCAGGACAATCATCCTTTAGCCAGCCTTCCTTTATTGGGATATTCACTTACTGTTCCTTCCGAATCTGAAAACATTCACAAAGATTATGTGTTCAAGCTACATTTCAAATCCCACGTGTACTACTTCAGGGCTGAAAGTGAATACACATTTGAAAGGTAAGTCCCTCTTCTGCGAGAGGGAATTTTGTAAAATTCCAGGATTTTTTTCCGAACAAGGTCAGTAGATGCGAAGGTTAGTACATTGATTCAGTAATACAGGCCAGTAGTTTGGCACAACTGGAGAAAGAACCCTTTAAAATTTTAAAAGAAATTTTAAACCTGATAATGCTAGAACCAAGCGGTTGGTGTTGATAACGTGGTAGCTGTGATAGTAATCACTACAAATCCTGCGTTATGTGCAGGAATTATCCAGTCCGAGTTGATCAGGCTGGCTGCACGGGGAGGTGTATGTATCAGACTTCAGGAAGCACGTAAACAGATCACAGGACTTTTCCGTAGCTGTGCAGAATAACTTCACTCCCTCTAGTACAACTGGATGGAAAATCCACACCTGAAATAAAATTCTGATTTTTCACAGAGGCGGCTGTCCTTACTATGTATTTCTGCCACTTCGGCATGTAATTTTTACACCTCCCCCTGAATTTCAGATACATGGAGAGCCAGGAAACAGGCACTGCTCCTCCTAAATTGTGGTTTGAGGTTGTTCATACTGGGAACTAATTTAGCTCTTTTATATGAAGCGTTAACATGTCAAAAATCTTAATGTCCTCTCTTATTGAAGAAAGCTATTATTAAGTTTTTGCCATGTCAGTGTAAAACTATAAATAAGGCAAATTGTGGGAAAGAGGCGATTAAATAAATGAGTAGAATAGGAAAAAACCACAAAAGCCCTTTCTCACTTCTAGGAAAAAGAAGTAGGAACTGCAGCTAAATTGCATTTTTTCACTCTAGAATTAAGAGTGGTTGGGCTCAACTGCTCATCACTTGGACCATCCAGAAAAAAAAAAAAAAAGATTTGGTGTCTGCCGCACAAGAAAACCACTACTAAGTTCATGAATTTTGGGTCCCATCCCCGTTTATCCTCTCTAAACCTCTTTTCATATATGCGTTTGGCCGTCATTTGGATCTAGAGCCTCTTGATACTCTTAGGAGTAAAGTAGCAAGCAAGATGCTCCTGCTGGCACTGAAAATGAAACCGTGTAAAACTAATAGCCCAGACTGTGTCTTTCAAGAAATCTTTCCTTTAGGAGTTGACCGTTCTTTTGCTTGTGTCTCTCCTCGTGCCTCCTGACAGATGGATGGAAGTGATCCGAAGTGCCACCAGCTCTGCCTCACGCACCCGAGCTCTGAGTCATAAAGAGCCTCACGCCTATTGATGGCTGAACAAGCCGCCGTGTTGATTGTCCAGCAGCTGCTGATTTTCTAGAGGACTTTTGAAACTCTTTTCTCCCTCCAAGTTTAGTAAAACTTACAATTTGGTAAAAGAAAAGAAAAAAAAAAGTATGGTTTTGCAGAAACTTTCACAATTCCTCAGCAAAACTGTTTAAGTTCCCCATACGTTCAAACTAGCTTACCATCATCCCAGTGGCTGCGGTTTGTTTCATGTCTTGTATTTTGTCATTCTGTGCTGTTTTTAGCTTGTGCCAGTATTAAAATATTGTCCTTATTAGAGTGCCAAATGCCAAAAGACATTTTGTTTCCTCAAAAAAAAATTGCACCTAAAAAAAAAAAAAAAGATGACTTCACAATCTGAAAACTTTCTCCTCTGAGGCAAACACTATTTCTTCTCTTTTCATAAAAATATATATTTTTATTTTACCATGTTAATCTGTAGACTGCTGGATTTTTAAATGTAGATGGACTTTCACAGTATAGAATATAATTATATATATAGCAGGCAGTCTAACAGGAATGAGATAACTTTCAGATTTCATTTTTTTTTCCCCAGTCTTTCTACATTTAATCAGCAAGGAATTACTAATTTTCTATCTTTAACAAGGAAACAGTTTACAGCTCGTTCTCATTTCCCTTTGGGGTTACAAATCCACGTGGTATAAAGTATAGGATTCTTATCTAACCGTTTTCTTGGTGCAAGTTGACCAAATTGTTCATCTGTTGGCTTTGAAAAGTGAATACTACTCGCGAGATGAAAAATTTTTAAAATAATCCAGTGCAATATTATTTGGGCTGTTAATGTACTGTGAATGGTATGTACAAGAAGAAATTAAAGGCTGTGGTGACATTCTGCTGTTTCTTTTACAAACTTGAAAGAAAACCTGTACGCTACCAGAACCGCAGCCATTTGTGATTAATTTGTAGAGTGTTTCGGTAACTAAATTGCTGTAAGCTGAGGGTACTGCTGACGCCCCAAGTTTTCATGCTGCCTGCTCCACATCTTAGCGTGACTTTCAGTTCCTTGTTGGAATTTCAGTCTCTCCCTCTCCCCCCCGCAGTGGTCTGTATCCAGAGCGCGACAGATACAACCAGCAGTGGAAATACCTGTTTCGTACACCCGGCTTTAACATTAGCTAACATCCTATTTTGGATAAGCCATTGGCCCACTCGGAAGGTTGGCAGCACTAAGTCTACTACACTTAGATGTTTTTCCTTATATTTTAAGAAACACTTCATCGTGAGGGTGACGTAAAACTTCCATTAACAGAAGTTCAACCTGCTGGAAACACATCTGTCTATCACCATTACGGTGCCTTTGAGGAAACACAGTGCTAGGCAGAGGGGGCCTGAAGCGAGACATGGGAAAGGAAGCTGGGACAATTCTACCCCCACTTTTTCTTCGTCTAGCTGTTCACTTTGTTAATGGCTTACCTGCGTGCAATGTATAAAATGGCTTACGGCTTTGCTCACGACAAAAGGGAATAAAAATGCCTCACAATACTATCCTACATATTCCTGTTTCAAGACAGTAAAGCCTCCTTTCTGTTCCCCCCCACCCCAAACAAAGATATATGCGTATCTCCATCCAAGAATAGGATGGGCTCCGAACCCCTTATGACAAGCAGCAGCCCCCGTGGCCAAACCTGAGCCACCCTGACGAAGGGAAACGAGTATTCCAGTGTACTTCCTTCAGCTGTGTGGAAACCTGGGCAGGTAGCTCGTTGCAGTTGTTCTTTTCCTTCGCTATTTGCCCTGAATATCAGTACAGATGTAACAATCCCATCTACCCTGCAGCATTGCCGCTATCTGTTTATGCCATGATGAAGGACAAACTTAGGAAGTAGGGAATTATGGCCGTGCAGATACACAACTCCAGTTGCTAGAGCGCACAAACATTGCCCCTCTCCCCCGGGGGCACGGAAAAGTTGGTAGAGAAAAAAAAACTGGCAGCATGGCACATGTACTTTTTTTTAACAGGAGAAAATAGTAATTAAATATAATTACAGGAGTGCAGCTGTCACACAGTTTGTCACTCAGCTAGATGGGTAATTAAGGCTGCACTGTTTGGGGTTAAGCTAATGCAACGATGTGAGCGCTTAGTTTCACTGGGCTGGCAGGATGGGAAATACAAAGCAGATTTCAAATCCTTGCCATCTGTAAATTGGCACATTGTCTTACTATAGGACAAACTGTAATACAGAAATGCACATATTTAGCCACAACAGTACACTATCACTTGCTTTTAAAAAAAAAAACACAAACCCAACTCAACCCAACAACATCC
>VYZW01043265.1:0-53045 GCA_013401315.1 Balaeniceps rex | reverse complement strand
AAATTATAATATGTATTTCCCCCAGGATAATAGTGTACCCAAAGTCCAGCCAGCTCTGAAGCCTGAGCAGTCTGTGGGCTGGTTTACAACCGGGTCGGACTCCTTGATGGATTACAGCTTCTCCTTACAGTTTTGTAGGCTTTCCTCCTCTTCAAAAAGAAACATATATAGGAACATCGAAAGAGGAAGTTATGAATTAGATCAGTCACCCCGGTACTTTTCCTTTTTGTATTTTTCTAATTTTTGCCTTTTTGGCTTTAACATGGCCTACCTCCAGTTATCAGTATAAACATTCCGGTCTCCCTAGCTTTGTGGTTTAGAAATGTAGGACAAAATTCATACAATTTTTCCCTTCCATTCTTTTTTTCTATTCACTACTGTCATAGACCTTCTTGAGAACCATCACTGTTTTGCTTATAGTTCTAGATCCAAATATAGAATTTCATACCTCCAAAAAGAGATCCTCTCCGCAGTCTTACTATACTCTGTGCTCTCCCTTGAGAAGGTGTCCAAACATACATAAAGGACGAAATGGGCTGTACCAAATGTAATATTTACTTTGAATGGTTTTATGCTTTACTTGCTAGTTTATTTAGTTTTGTTTGTTTGCTGTGACTTCTTCCTATCTATTTGGTTTTAGCCAGAAGCAGAAATGTGTAGTGCTTACACACAAAAAAATCAGGAAATATTTCAGTTTTTGCTAAGGATCCTAAAAAGCCTCAGCAAATAGCCACACCTCTTTGTTCTGAAACCTAAACAAAAAGATCAGTGGCTTCTACTACTGAAAATAGGTCTTTTCTAAAATACATGGCATCCCATGGTGGGGAGAGGGGGGGAGCAAGTGTTTTAAAATAGTTTGTTTCCCTGGGAAAAAGCTGCAAGCAGTTTGTATCACAGAAAAAAAATCTCTCAAAAAAAACCCCAAAGAAGCTAAAAACTATTTCTGGTTTTATGTGTTTGGAAGAGAAGGCTAAGATCTGTTTTACCTTAGGGGACCTTGTGGTGTCCTGTGGTAGATCATATCTGAGATTTTTGCAGTTATGCTACTTTTAGACAGAACGCTATTCACTGTTAGTGATTATGGTCCCTTTTTCTGGTGTATCTGATTGTGGTAATGTTGCATGGCCAAAGCCAAGCACTCATCAAGCCAAACAACTCTGGAAGAAAGAAGTTGTGTGGTGACTTGTGGCTGACACTCTTCGCTGGAGCTCTCCAGCACATTTCCCATCACTAACCATTGTGAGACTGATTTGCAACAATCCCTGAGATGGGCACCAGTGACAGCTGAATGAAGCTGAAGTGGATCATTGCACTGTAGGTTGTTTTTCCCCTTGCGAGTTTTTAACTACGTGTTTGATATAGGAACAGGAAGGTTTTAGGTAGCGTGGTTTGGCCTTGTGGTTCCACAAGGATAGGGACTGCCTAATAAACAGTGAAGGCTTAAATAAGTACTTAACTATCAGCCTATTTAAAATTTTGGAACATTAGCCATAATTTCCTTGAGACAAACAGAAAAAATTGTGGTCAAAGTTTGGTGTATTTTCTTCCTTTTATTTGAAAGAGTTCTGCCTTACATGGAAGTTTCTCAGTTTTAGTTACTTGGCAAATGTGAAGTGTGTTTGTTTTCTGTGCAAAAAATAAAAAGGCACCCACATTTCCCACTTGTGTAACTATGAATGAGAAGTGCTGGAAGAGCTGGAAGTTTTTAGCTGTGTTCAAGAGCCTAAGCCCATTTCCAGCCCTGTTTTATTAAGGGAGAACCACATGTCATTGCTATCAGGTTGGACTCTCTTATCTGTAGTGGGACTGAAGAAGGAAATAGCACAGTAACTGGCAGTGCTGCAGCGTCTCTTTAGTCTCAGTATGGGTGTCCTGTCATGTTGGAGTGCTCAGCTCCAGGATTTCCTCTGGTCATATTCCCATTTGTAAAATGTAATGTGTCATGTTTGGGGAACCAGATATACTGGAGAATTTATCTTGGTTCATCAGGACCACAGTATATCTCTAAGAAAATGGAATCTCGGCTACTACTGTCTTAAAGGATGGGTGGCGTGAATATCATCCTCAGGTGGGATTCATGATTCATTAAATCCAGTCTGTGAAGAAACACATCAAAGGATTAGAAGTTAACCACAAGCCCATTATTTACCTGCTTACTGGCAGGTGGTGCATACAACATAGTTAATAAAGCTGGAAGAAGCAGAGTCCACCTATGGACAGTCAGTGTCTTCAGCACTCCGACACCACAGTGATGGCCATGTTAGAACTGCCAGTAGGAAATAAGTAAATCTTTCTGTATATACGGTATTCTTCAGAGACCGCTATTGTTTCAAAGACTGTATTGGGTTTTCGTAGCAGGGGAGGAGGGGGGCTGTAGGGGTGAATTCTGTGAGAAGAGATCAGGAGCTGCTCCCCTGTCAGACCTGCCACTGCCCAAAGCTGAGCCCATCAGCAACACTGATGAAAAAATGTGAGACAAGCAACTATGCAAATGCCAAGGTCAGTGAAGAAGAAGGGGGAAGAAGTACTCCAGGTGCTGAAGCAGAAATTTCCCTGCAGACCATGGAGAAGACCACAGTGAAGCAGGCTGTCTCCCTGTAGCTCATGAAGGACCACATCAGAGCAGATATCCACACTGCAGCCTGTGGAGGACCCCATGCCAGAGCAGGTGGATATACCCTGAAAGAAGCTGCAGCCCGTGGAGAGCCCACACAAGGAGCAGTCTCCTGGCAGGAACTGCAGCCCATGGAGAGGAGCCCATGTAGGAGCAGGTTTTCTTACAGGAACCATGTCCCTTCATTCTGTTCCTGAAGAACTGTATCGCATGGAAAGGACCCATGCTGGAGCAGTTCTTGAAGAACTGCAGCCTATGGGAAGGACCCACGTTGGAGAAGTTCATGAAGGACTGTATTCCGTGGGAGTGAGCCCATGCTAGAGCAGGGGAACAGCGTGAGGAGGAAGGAGTGGCAGAGACAAAGCATTATGAATGGACCACAACACCCATTCCCCATCCCCCCATTCAGATGGGCATGAGTCTACAGTGTGTCCAGTGTCCTATCTGCCAGCCCTGAAACGACGTCTCAGAAAATGTATGGCACCTCAGATGTGACTGGATGTACTAGATTGTGTGAATAACTGAATTGATCCCTAATAGATTCCAGACAAATCACGTAATTGGAAAACATCCATATGAAGTAATACAGCTCAAAAATGTAGGGGGTCCAGCAAAATCAGGATCTATTCCAGACACAGTGGTTCTGAGGGATAATGCTACATGCGGGTTACCACCTTATAAAGAGCACTGGAAATTGTCTGGTTTAGTTAATGTTTTACCTACTGTGGTGTTGTGGCATTTGTGATGTTGAATATGATTTTTTGTACTTTGGCAGTGCATAGAACTGGAACATATTCCTTGGTCAAGATTCAGAAATAATGAAAGGATCATTATTTCTCTACCCAGATCTTGTTGTTTAATCAGTTATCCCTTTGTTTAACCTCAAGATTACAGATAATTGCTCCTTAATTCTGAAAAACAAGCCACTTTGGGAATCTCAATGTGGAGTCTAACTTCAGATTCCCACTTAATAGGCCAAAACCTGATATGTGAAAACTCACATATGAATTTTTAAAGCATTAACACAGAATAAAAAACATAAAGTAACTTCTAGTTCTTTGCCTACTAAGTATTGTGCACAGTGTTCGTCAAGCAAGAGCCAACTTCATCAATAATCCGGACAGAGAATTCTGCTACTGTGCATTTCAGGTAATTTCTTTTATGTTTTGGTATCTAACAAGGCAGCCGAGTGCATATGCTACTGAAGGATTTTCACAGAGTTTCTCTTTTCTTCATTGCAAGTTGAAACAGTTTGGAATAAAAAAAAAAATTTTTTTTTATTTTCTAAGATGAGCCTCAAATCTTTTTCATCAAACATCAACAATATGCCTAACTGAATTATTTTCTTGGAGGAACATCCTATGTCTGTTCCACCCAACCATTTTTAGGTTCTGTGTTCTCCTGAAATTTCCAGTTGGCACTGACTTCTTTTTAATAACTGAAAAGAGAGAAGGGGAAAACAAAATACAAAAAACATTTCTTCCGATACAAGTTATTAGATATAAAATGAGTAATCTCTTATGAGAAAAACAGTACAGTATTTTTTATTAGCAGTAAAGAGAAGAGTTCCATTCTGACTTACCTGGCAAAGTTCAGAAAATCACAACATACTATTCAACCACTCAAATATATACCTTCTCCCCATGCAGCCTGTAAAAGTTTGCTCTGTGGATAAGGCCAGGCTTTCTTCATCCTTTCTTCACTATAAGCACTTTCCTTTTCTCAAGTAATATTGTGAAATTCTTGCTTAAAAGCATTTTTGCTTTTAGTCTTCCAGGCCCTACAAAAGCTTCTCTCACATCAAGGGTGAGAATATTTTCTATGTTGCTTTATTAATTATTTCATGAATACTTTGAACGAGAGAACAAAGCATCCCCCAACTGACATATGAAACAAAAGAAAAATCATTGCAGATAGGTGGTCTATATTGTCTTTTCAGAACTGCAGTTTTACTTACAGATAAGTAAGTAAAATACTGCATCCAATCTCTCTTTTACTGATTAACGAGAATTAGTGAAACTTGGATCCTGGTTTTAAAAGTCTAATGTGGCATGAAATATATAGCTCTCATGACAGCACAGAATGGAAAAAAAGAAAGATGATTATTAAACTGTGTGTAAAAGTCATCTTTATTGCTCTATTGTTGTTTTGGCTTCGTTCTGAGACGTGTGGAAGGCTACAGAAAAGCCTAAGCATGTTTCTTGGCAGCTTTTCATAAGCAGTGAGCGCTGTGAAAAGTGAATATGGAAAGCCCCATGAAATTCAGAATTTTGCTGAAAAATTAAGAGCAGGAAAATGTTGCATGAGACAAAAAAAATTTTGCTGTTTTTTTCCGGAAAGCAACGAGCAATGATGGTGAAGGGGACAAGGGAAGTAGTTTCAAAGGGGCAAGATACCTTTTGTATTAGTTATTGTTCTCTCTCTTTTTTAAAAAAAAAAAAAAAAAACTCATGAGACAGCAGCAACGGAAGATCCACCTGTAGTGTTCCACCTGTCAGTACAGCTTGGTTCTAATCTGAAAGTTGCATTTTTTGTGGCAGATCAGACTGCTTCCTTCATCTGTCTAATGCTTGCTTCTTCTAAACAAGCACTAATTACCAGCACATTACCACTGGCCTTAAGAAGTTTGAAATGCAGTGCCCATACAGCTGAGGATGTGCCTATCTTTGTGAAGGTACCCTCTTTGTATCATACCTCAGTTCTACAGACCACAGAACATTATTGACCTAATACCTCCGGCTACTATGAAAAGTAAAATCTGATGGCATAAGTGGTTTTCCTCTTGTAAATCTGACGTAGTCTTAATCTCTTCTTCACTGGGGTGCATTGCATGCTGATGAATTCTCTTTGGCTTTGATGAAAGAAAGTAAGTGTGCCTTGGTGAAACACAAAACATTATTTGGGATAAATGTGCTTAACTGATTAGAAAAGAAATACAGTTGTCGTTTTCCTGTCTTTTATATAAGCACTTCAGAAACCCTTGTGTACCCAAATTGGATCTCTGATTTGAGAATACATAGGAGAGAGGAAAATGGGGAGGTTGGATTATTTTCTACATTTGGGAAAGCATTACACTGAAGTTTACTGTTGTTTTAGCATGATCAGATATCTTCCACAAAGAGAATCAGTGCTGCTAGAAGTTGGCCTAAGATTAGTGTCCAGTTTGGTTTTAGGTTCACATAGCTATCCAATGAGAAATTTGGAATAGACCTTTAATTGCTGCACAGAGAAGCAGCCCTGTGTCACTCCAAACAAAGAGGATCAGATTTTTCCTCTGATACTGACATTAAAGCAGCCAAAGAATATTGCACTTGCAGGTCTGAGGGCAGATTTTTTGGCCCAGATATTTTCTGAGTGAATAAAATATGAGAAAGTCTTTGTGTAGCTGGTGCCTTGGGTTTTGCTTTTCAGAAAGTGTTTTATTTCCCTGGCATGCTTTCTGCAACATCTAGGGAACATTGGTGGAGCCTGAAATAATGTATCAAGAAGAATTTTCTTCCTGAGATGAGGCTGCTCTAGTTGCAAGGCATTCCCAAGTGAGCTTCCTAATGAGTGATGGGAAAAATAACAGGAAGGATTCTTAAATGTTCCAAGTTTTGCATGAAAAATGATATATTTTTTTGGATGCTATGTTTGGTACCTAGCCTAGAATTCTCCTACATTTTGATAGTGGTGCCTTCAGAATGACACAGTGAGTCATAATATTTGACATTTGGGGAGATTTTTACTGGATCTCTAAGCACTTGTCAAGACTGTTAAGAAGAATACTTTAAGAAGAATTATGATTTCCTTTGAGAGTTTATGAAGCTGTTCTTATTTTTTTTAAAGCCTGTTTCCTTTTCTTCAAAACAAACAAACAAAAAGAAATAGAAACTTCAAAAGTATGTATTGACCATTTTTAGTGAAAGGATAGTTGAAGGCATCTATCCACACTGTATTCCATTATTAAATGGTCTTCCAAAAATATTTCCAGCTTTAGATCATTGAGTTCTTTTAATGTCACCAGCCGGTTTCTTTTTTTTCTTGTTTATTTTCACATAAGATTCATAGCACACAAGGGACATGAGGAATACCAAGATGATGAACTGGCAGTTGTCCAGGCATGGTAGCAAGTTCTGACCTGCTCATGTTCATGTCTGCCCAAAGGCCGAGGGAGTCGCTTTGCTTGTTAGTATTTGGGAGGGTTGGTGGGCTGTGGATTTGGGGATTGCTTAGTAAGCAGACCTATCTCCAGTTCTGCCACCTCAAAAATGTGTTAATAGCTGTCCCCAATGACAGCTGTATTCATATTTATAAGACTTGAACTTCTCTAGTTGCTGTTGAGGAGTAACAAAGTACAATGGCAAACCTCAAGCCCAGTGAATGGTCTGTTTCCCTGGTTCCCATGGATTTGCAGCATTCAGTTTCATTGGCATGTCCCCCTTCCTGAGCTGGATACATTCATTACATTTGCCCAAGATTTGTCCAGGGCTGTAAAAAGACAGTAGTGGCTTAATAGTAGTGGCTTCCTGGGATTCTTTGTCTCCAGATGGAATTGGTTGTCTTATAACTGATGCTATGAACAATAAACTGTCCACTGCAGATTGCCATGCCAGACTTCTCTGGTGTTGCCAAACCCAGCCCACAAAAAGTCATGAGGGTATGTATGGCACATGAATACAGGGTTTATGCTGGTGGTACCCCCTCTCATGCCTCCAGGGCTTGTATTCTTGCTCCACTTTCTCACTTATGCTTGACAACTCTCAAAAGCAGATATGTTACATGTTCCATGTTTGAAACAAACAAAAAAAATTTGAGTAATTTTTGCAAATACATATTGTACTTCCATTCTAATATGAACAGTCAAATAAAGAGCTATGTAGCTTGTACTGTAGGGAGGCTGGAGGTGTGGGAGAAATCACCCGAAGGAGTGTGCTGGGGGTGTTAACAACTTAAACGATACCTGTCACGACCAGAGTCATCCTCAAAATCGTGCTCTCAGTCATCCCTGCCAGATCACAAGCCTGATAAAAGGCGGACAGTTCTGATTTGCATTTTCCATCTGAATTTTGATCTTCGTGGTTTGCTTGGCTTGTGTTTTCAAGTGTTTCTCTGTAGCGACTAGAGTTAGAAATGTAAGGACTTTTGAAAATGGAGTTTCTCCCAAGACAGGTGGAGCTGCAACTTCATGAAAATACTGCTAAAACATTGCCAGCCCACCAGTGCCTCCCACGTTATCCTTTTTCCCACGCTATCCACATGGCTTGTTGCTCATGTGATGGTATGTGTCGTGTACAGGCACACAAAATATGCATAACCTTGAAACCCTGCAGATGTGGTCTTCTGATATAGCTGCACAGGGGACTTTGGGACTGTAGCTTTTGGGGGTTTCTGTGTTGAGAGTACCTGATCTTTGCTTTTCCTGCAAGGCTCTGGGAGGTGTGGGGTAGGTTTCTGTTGGTTTCTTGGGAAGGCAAAGATTTCTGTGGTCTTTGGCTGGATCTCAAATCCTGGGGTACTGACGTGTGACCTAATAATTTAGGACTCAGAGAAGGGTGATATTTAAATAAACTATCTGGTTTTGAACATTCTAGAACTATTAATTATCAAAATTTATACAAATCTAGGGAGGTGCATGGCATGTAAAACACCATACCTAGAAACAGCTGAGCTGAGCTTACATGTGATAGTTTTTTTTCTGAAAAGACATCATCTCCTGTGAGCACAATAGAGCTAGTACTTTTCTTATAAATAGTGAATGTTTTATAATTGCATGCAGCCCTAAAGCTGGTTCCTATTATTGAGAATCACAGAGGTTTTGGGGGGAGGGTTTGTGGGTGGTTGTTCTTTTCCAGAATGATGTCCAATCGGCTTCTTTGGCAGAGTATTAACTATGGCTAAGATATGTTTCAGTGTGAAAATGTTATGGTCTAATGAGCAACTTTGCTTTTGTGTTACTTTCTTGCTTTGATATAAGAGGTTCTGGGTCAGGAACTGCCCATTTGATCTTTAGTCTGTCTCCAAGTAGAGTTTATATGTCAGTACTTTTTATACCAGGCTTTCAAATTCATGTGATAGAAACAGTACAGTCACTATAGGTCAAAGGAGCCAAATTTAATGAAGTCTCACGTGCCCTCACAAGCAATATTGTCACTTCCTGCTGAACTACTGAGCTGTCTCCATTTACAGAGACTCACCATCCCTGAACATCATGGTTGAAGCTGCTTCAGGATTGTCCAAGTTGTGTTAAGGCTTTATTGCTTTTCTTTTGCCTCAGGTGAATTGTGTGATGAGGTGATTAACCACTGTGTTCCTGATCTAAATCCATGCCAACATGAGTCCAAATGTCTGCCCCTTGACAAAGGAACCAGGTAAGTGTGTGTGTATATTGGTCTCCACACACTGGGCAGATCCATCCATTGACTTGACTAGGGTTGAACTGGCAATGAGTTTGGGGTAAAAATCATCAAAATTAATGCAAATAGTGCAAGACTATATGTACTTCAGACCATGTCACATTTTAATTTTAATGCAACCATACATACTTTTTTAGCTTTCTGTGGTTTACTTGAAAATAATGGATGTACCCCCAGAGCAGAGAAATTATTCTGGAATGGAGCATGGCAAAAGGAGTACTTCTGGAACAGTCACTGCAGAGTATCTTATCCTGCCTCAGAAACTAAGGACAGTTTCCTTATGTGTTCCTTAGGGCATCCATCAATTCAAGCAGCATAACAGGTGCCTTAACAGATGTACATCAGCTCTCCTCAGCCCATGCTGGCTCAGTGTTTAAAATCCAGTCCCCATTTTAAATACTGAGAAGGGAAAGATAAACTTGTGGCCAGAGCATAAAGCCATAGGTCAGGAGTTTTCTGTTGTATTCCCACTTTAGCTGTTGTCTTCCGGGATGGTTGGCAGTCTTGGGGTGCATTGGCAAAGGCCGGCCTTGACCGCAGTGGGGCTCCTCTCCTGACACTTCCTCAGCTGGGTGGCAGCAGAAAACAGCTGAACTGGACAACTCTCACTCGGGAGCCGCCTTCTTCCGTTGGCTATAGAGGCGAGCCTTGCTCGGCTCATGTTAGATTTTGTGAATTCTCCCGTGTTTGCATTTGTGTATTGGGAATGACACTGACTGCTTCACAGGGGCAAAATAAAACCCCATGTTTTAAATGGCAGTAAAACATCTGGAGATTTGAGGGCCGGGGTGTTTTGAGAGGTGCATAGTAGCAGCGTTCATCACTTGTCTGAACAGGGAATTTCAGAGCAATTTAGCAAATAGAGACAGTCAATTGAAAAGTCAAGCTTTATGGAAAGCTTGTCAAGAAAAGATCTTTGAATCAGAGATATAAGAAAGGAGGACAAATTCAAGAGAGTTCAGTGCAGTGTGAGCTGCATTCTGCACTTTACACTAAGGCTGTTTTCACAGCCGCAATGCAATCCTGGGGGCTCACCAATTCCCTCCTGGGAGGGAGGGCTGGGATTCTGATGAAGGACACCCTCACCCAGCACACCCAGCATGTTGCAAGGGAGAGATGGTAGCACTCTTTGGTCTTCCAGGTAACTTGCAGTTGGTGTCAGATTGTGTCCTGTAAAGCAACCACCATGTCAGAATAGTGTAAACTAATACACATTACACACTAATACATTTCAGGACGGTTCAAAGGAAGCAATCAAAAATTTTAGAGATCTGGCTGTCTAGAGGGCAGCTGAATCTGTGCTAGACAGTCAGTCTGTACAACTCAAACCTTTCTTTTGGGTGAAAAACCTCCAGACAGAAATGCTTCCAACTCTTGAGGAAGATGAAACTGTTAAACCATTAGGACAGTTCCTGAAATGATGCACAGGGACTGGATAAGGAGGTGTGTACTGGTACATAAATAGTCCCTGATGTTCTTTCCAGCTTTTATTCCTAGTTAATCCATCATTCAGCTAATCCAGTAGCTACATCATGTTACGAGGCAAAGGCTTGTAACTCAAATTACCTTATGTTGCTAGATGTATGAAGGGATGGAGACAGCTGTGGTCCTGAATGGCTTTACCCTTGCCAGAAGCATTTTCATACCTGCCACCCAAATAATTTGAGTAAATAAGACATTTTTGCTTGCTTGCTTGCTAGAAAAGTGTTCTTCACAGTGGGGCCATTAACCCTTGAGGGGAGCCTAAATAAATGCTTGTAAGTATTTTCTACTGGTTTGTTGCATTATTGTTCCCACTATTCATAAAAAGCTACACAAAAATCCAGAATTTCTTTACTTTTTCTGTCCTATTTTGCTTTCTAGCAGGCCAGACTTGAGAGGTGAAGGAGCCTGCCAAGTCTTGAACATAGACTTGTCCAAGTATTGCTTTTTCTTTCATACTTCAGTTGCATCAAAACATTCAGAAATGGGCTGAGAGCACTCAGCAGCTTTTGCAGTGATGTGTGGTTGCTGCTGGATCTCATCGAAAACAACCACCTCTGGTCCTGTGCCGTTGCTGATCCCTTGAGCAGTTTGATCCCCTGACCTGTGATGTGCCATACATTTAGCATGTAATGGTGCAGTATAAAGCCACACGCAAAATGAGTCAAGCTCATGCACCAGTCCTCCACTCTGCTTACAGAGGCGGGGAATATTAATGACAGGATTCAGGCTTGTTCCTGAGCTGACCATCCACTTGTCAGATTTGTGCCCTGGGCATGTGAGTAGGACACACCAGTGAAGAATATCATAGCAGCAAGGACACCAGTCCCTCTGTCTGTCCTGCCTTCAGCTCTAGTCGAACTGCAACTCTGCAGAGGGAGGAAAAGATGACAAAGACAGGAAAAAAATAGGAAGCTGAGTTATTTACTGATATGGGGATGGAGATTCCATTCTGGCCCTGCAATAGAAGCCATGATTCATGGCTTTAATACAATAGACATTCAGTGCATGCAGATGCAAATCCCATCGGATAGGCCAACATTTTAAATACCACCAGACATGTTTTTAGGCTCTCTCTGATACTGGGAATGTTGCCATCACTACAAGGCTATAGCAGAAAATAGGATTTCAACTGTACTAGTGTCAGATGGTCACTGGGAAATGAGATAACTGATCTAATTGCATAAATTACTCTATTAACAGGATTTGAATATGAAAGTTTCTTTGCCCCCTTCTTTACTTCATCATACTTTTACTGATACTCAGTCACTTCCTAGCACTATGTGGGATAAGGATAGAGATAATGTGCCATCATTCCCCTTGGGCTTCTAGGGTGAGGCTGAGGCAGGCACTCATGTGGCTGAGTTTCTCACCTGCTGTGCTCCAGGCATGCATTTTTTGGTATCTTCAGCCTAGATGTGACACACTAAGAGCTCAGAGATGACTGACCCAAAAGGAATTCCATGTTTCTAAAGGGAAAGCCAAGCTTAGAAGCAAACTGGACTATTTCAGTGTGTGCTTGGCTGCACAGAGCTAAAATTGCAGGTGGCTTCCCTCACTTCCAGCCTCCATATCTTTATTGTGCTGTTACTATAGAAGAGTAGCTTTATGTATGCCAGAAAACAAAACAAAACAAAAATCCACAAAAAAATACCATTTAACACAATGAAATGACTCTAAAAAAATTACTTCAGGAAAGGAGCATGTTTTTCCATTCACTGTATTGATGTTGGAGCATGGTATAAATAAGCTTCATTATTCTAAAGCTTGGAATTATTACCTGACAGCTTAAAATGCTGATTTAATGCAGCCCTGCAGAGAAAAGTGGTGGTTCTGTCATTACTGAGATAGCCAATACACATCATAAAATTGATGCATGGCAGCCCTGAATAAGGAACTGCACATCGTTCATTATTCCATCACTTTATATTAGGACTGCAGGGATCAATAAAAAGCAACAGGATTAAATGCTGCCAATTCCCCCCACAAAGTCTTTTGATTGACATTGTTTGCTTGCAGGTGTGACTAAAATGTTGCCAAAAAATGTTGCCCGCTTCTTATGGTTTGGGGAAGGAACACTTTTTGCTCTGTTTTGTCATCTCCGTTATGTTAATCACAGTATTCCCTGAGCCACCAAGGTGTAAAAAAGCAATTCAGGCATGCAGAGCTGGAACATCAACCATCCTGTGACTGCGGAGGGTCATAATGGGGGCCTCTCCTGTAGGGACAATGGAGAGAGAAAGCATATGCATCTACATAACGTTATCCATCCTACAGCCTGCAGGTTAATAGGCTTTGCCCTATTTCCTCCTTTTTTAGCCAGTCATAAGCCATGTTTTGAAATGGAGACTGAAGGTCACATTCATCTCAGTGCTTCAGCTAGATGGTTGCTGAAGTCCTGATGCTGTGGCAGTCATTCACTGGTCATTAGCAAACACAGGACCCACCATTGCACTCTGGCAGGTTTCTCCCAACTCACTGCCTTGCACTGATGAGCTGGGAAGAGGCCATGAGCCAAAACACACTGTCACTCGGAACCAAATTCAGCACGACTGCTGCTTGGAAAGTGGAAATACCTTTCATCAGCAGCTTCCATGTGTCCAGTTCCTCTGAAGAGGTTTTCCACAAGAAGACTCCTCCTGCACTTACCCCACCAGGCTGCTGACAGGGAGGAGGAGGCCAGCAGAATAGGTTGGTGGAGCAGTAGTTTCTTGCCTGATGCCACTTCCCTTGACTTTGTGATGTCTCTCCTCTTCCAGCTCTTGGCAGCAAGCACGCTGGGTCCAAACAAGGGACAAGAGCACAGACTTCTTTTTTATTGCTGAAGTTAACTCTAGCTCTTCCCTTGTTTTGGTTTAAGTGATAAGGCTTTTGTTTTCCAGATGTGCAGTAACATCCAGCTGGGAGGAGTAAACCGTATTTTATGGACTAAAGCGTGTTCATGACTAAACATTGTCTACACTATAGATTCAAAAGGAGGGTGTTCAGCAATCGCAAAAGATCTGTTCCAAGTCAGAGACTTTGGGATGCATTGTCTATTGTCAGGTCATAAACTTCTGCAAAGCTTGTAATAGAAATGTTGATGCAGCCTTCGTACAACAAACTTGAGAATTGTATAAAATAAAATAAACAGCCAATGTCTGCAGGTTTGGGTGCATCCCATTGTGTTGCTCCTATGAACGGTGTTACCCCATAGCAGCAGGTACATGCTTCGCCTGAGTGTCACCCTGGGAAAGGACAGGCTTCAAAGACAACTTTCCATAGTTGCAGCCAACATTTGCTATGCCTTGCAAATGAACGACAAGCAGGTGGTGGTCTCAAAACTGATGGTCTTTTTCTTTAAATTTGCTGAGTTTTATCGCTTGCTTGCAGATTGCTTCCATTTGGAAGGTGGAACCTTACTGTGCTGTGTAGCTGCACAGGGCCAGCCTCAGACACTCAGCAGTGTGCAGACATTGGCAAAATCATAGTCCGAGACATCAGAGCAACTGCCCTTGCAGAATATTGCCCTTTGAGTCTGTAAGGTTAGGGAAGATGTTGTCATCTTTAGCATAATTGGGAGACCACTATATGATCACCCTTCTCCACAGACTTGGCTGAGGAAAGGCAGTAGTATGGTATTGCTTTGCTCGGCTTGAATTTAAGCAGATTGCAGAACCTCAGCTGCAGACAGACAGGAGGGACTTGAGCATTTCTGATGGCAGGAATTGTGCTCGATGTTTCCAAGGATAATTGCTAACACTTTTCTATCTCAAATCAGATTGGTGCTAGGCTGCCTGTGTGTGCTATTGTTGTGAATGTTGAAACAAGCTATTAACAGCAATCTTGTATTTCAGATGTGAGTGCTTGCCAGGTTACAGTGGAAAACACTGTGAAATAGACGATGATGACTGTGTGGGCCATAAGTGTCGCCATGGAGCTGTCTGCGTAGATGCAGTCAATGGCTACACCTGCGTCTGTCCTCAGGGTTTCAGGTACGTGAGAGTCAGCTCCTCCCCTGGCCTGTCTTCTATACATAGTGTTGGGGCACTTTCTTTAATTGCTTTCATCCTCAGAGCTAAGCAGCCTCTAGATATGGTATCAATCTGTCATTCCTACATGAATGGATGCCTCAGTGCTTCAAATCTTGTAGATGAGGTAGGTCTTAACGAGTTAATGAATATAGGGGATCGATGATTCTTGCTTTGAAAACAGCAATTTGCCTTTTGTGCAGTGCTGTGTCAGTTTGCCTGCCTGCCCCAGCCTTTCCTGGTAAAACACTAGGTTATACACTCACATAAATTATATGGAGATAAACTCTGCATGTGAGAGCGAGCAAAGGATAATAAAACTACATATATGAACCCACAGACCTGGCTGCAAGAAAACATGAGTCTCAAGATTTTGTGCCAGTATCTCTGTGCCTGTTGGATGGGCTCAGTACGATTTGGGCTGTAAATTTCCAGTCTCTGATTCTGACAGCTGCCAATATATCTGACTCCTGGAAATCTCTCTGTCTGTCAAAGATAAGCGTTCTGCTCCAAATGGATTCACTAATCATTGCCTGAGGCTGGATACTGGCTTGCTTCCAGCTAAACCTTTTCTGTGTTTGAAATACACACATGAGACAAAGAAGGAGTACCTGAAAAGATCAGTCTTGACAAAGAAGAAACTGCATGAACACTTATAAATCATTTTCTCTGCTTTGTATCTGCAACTGTTTTCATTCTTCTTCCTTTTATCCTTGCTGGGTTTGGGGGGGGGTGTCCCTCTCAACACACATTTTTATTGCAAAGCAGACAGACTTCCCTGAATAGGCATTGATATATAACATGATGTCAGCCCATGGTTTCACAGAATCAGACTTGTTATTTACAGGATATCAGATATCCTCTGAATATCAAATTCATACCCTTTTCTCTATGTTTCATTCTCTGCTTCAATCCCTTTGATGGCCTTAGGGATCTTGCAAATTGGTGACTGGCAAGGATAACAAGTGGCTGTCCCACAGTGGAATTGTAAATGTTCGATGTTATCTAATTGTTAGAGTTGAGAAATGGGATTGCAAAGCCATATCTGGAGTCAAGGGTAACTCGAGCCTGTCATCAGATGGTAGTGACTGGGAGACTTCTGCTGCAGGTCCTCTGATTTTTAAGGCTTGTCAGTACTAGGCGGTGATGAATGTGAGGGGTATTTTTCCCAGGAAGGCAGGGTCACAGTGTTCGGCAGTTTGTTTTGAGTTGTGACACAGTTGAGCGGAGCAGCAGGGGAAGGTGGAAGACTGGCCTGGGTCCCATTCTGTGTACCAAGCAGCTCTACTGGCAATTTGGGCTGTGCCTCTGGTTGGCTGATCTCACACCAGGGACTTCAAGAGCAGAACCTGGAACAGCCCAGCCTGTTCCATCACTCAAATGAGGGGGTTTCATTCCACTACAAGTCCTCCAAGAAGAGGAAACATCTTTCTACACAAAGCTCCAAAACTCAACTACTAGCTTAGACAGCACTTCATAGCCCAAGGTAGACCTAGGTGAGCAAAGTAATCCTGCTGCCTGTCAACAGCAGAGCCAGGATTAACTTGAGGTCTGCTTGCTTGCTTTTTTTTGCACTAGTCCATGCCACCTCCTTAAATCTCCTGTGCAAGATGCAAGGGAGCAAGGGTCTTTTAGGAGAAAAACATCACAGTGGACACTAAAAGGCTCCCTCTGCCAAGGCAGAGAGCAAGCTGAAGCCCCATGTGTTCTCCATGCAGAATAGTCCGGGATCTTGTTTGATTTCAGGATTAAAATTCTGCTAACAAAATATGATCTGCTTATTATTATTTCCAGGACACCAGACTTCTGTGGTTTAAAGGCCTGCTGCTCTGAAGGGGGTTCTGATTTTTTTTTTCCCTTCTTAAGATTGCAGTTGCAAAGATGGTGATTGACAGAGTTCAGCCTTCTGATGTTCAGGGTTATAGACTCAACTGTTCACATAGCGTGCCTCAGGCACTGGGCTGTGCAGCAAGAAGATAAATTTGCAAGTATCTGAAGGGTGCAAGTGTTGATGAAAAGGAGAGAACACGAGGGGTGGTCTGACAAAGGTAACTAGGAGACATAAGATGATGAGTAATAAAGTTTTTTGGCTAAGTATCAGGAATCATTTCTCAGCAGTAAGTTTGTAGAGTGACCTCCCAGTTATCTGTACCTTGTGCTGTTGTAATAAATGCATAGACCTATAACAATTTTATGGTTCTCACTATGCTGTACGTCAAAGCCACTTGGAGTCACACATTAATAAGAATGTTAAAACTTACATCCTTGCATGGTTGAACAAATGGCACTCCGGTAATTCTTAACAATGTAGGGCTCATATGTGCAATGATGCACTTTGATGGCAGCGCCAAAAAGCAATAGTACCAACATGCACACACCTGTTTTCCCATCTGAGCATTTCCTATTCACTGTTCATGTGTAGTTGTGTTCTGCGCAGCACATTTCCTTATCACTCAGCAACCTTTTGCAGTTACATAATACACTTTCTTCCTGAAAACTTTTCAGTGTTTTCTTCCCAAAATAACACTCATTCACCCCCTGTAGATGAAAACATTTTTGAGAATTTGTGAACCCCATTGGATAAAACCTAACTTATCAAACCTTCCCTCTAGCAATCGGCCTCACAGTAGCGTTGTCCTGATAAATGTTGCTCTAGTGGGGAAGCACACATTAAGGCTGCTGAGCTTGATAGAAAGCACTGTTCCTCCATTGTGTAGATGCTTCAGAGTTCCCCACTGGGATAGTTTGCTGCAAGAAACTCAGCAGTGATTATTTAAATAAATGAGATCGTACCAGGTAGAATGGACTTGGCCAAGCTATGCAAGTCAGGCTGTGCTCCACATTCCACTGCTGGGGAAATAAATAATATTAATTATTTCTAAAAATATTTTTAAATAAAGAACAAAAGGCCTTGACAGACACTGCTGCTAATGTATCTTCTAGATGCCGGTAGCAGGGCAGCTGCACTTGTAAAGCCACCCACTGAAGGGGTTTCACTGCAAGGGAGGCTTGTGCAGGAGCTGTACTGGGAGCTCAGGGAATCTTTCAGAGCAGCACCAAGCACAGACACACTGGCTTCTTGCAACATTTGCTTTCTGTTAGTGGAGGCTGTTGCGGATTGCATGGATTTTTTTATTATTATTATTTTTAACTTCCATTAAATTAGAGTTATATATACTGACTTTCCTTCTGCTTTCTAGTTGTTGCTCACAGGCAAAACAAAATGATTGGCATTAGGTAGAACAAAGCTAATAAGCTGGGTTAGCAGTGCTCCTTTCTGCTAGTCACCTCTGGAAAACAATTACACCTGACATCAGGCCAGGGGTGACAGCCATCTGTGGGGTCGATCCTAGTTTGATCCCATTGCTGGCTCTCCTGACATGTTTGCCAGCCAGCCACAAAGCCCTGCACTAGCGAGAGAGATCACACACTTAATGAAACCAGGCTTTGAACAGGAAAGTGCTCCAATCAGACAGTCCACTTTAGTGCCTGGCTAGCAATGGGGACGTGGTGCTGATGTGTCCTCAGCTCATCAACTCTGGCTGAGTCTGACTGCTGTGCTGGTAGGCAGCTAGTACAGTAACTACCTTAAATTGGCAAGATTGCTTTCTGTGTATCTATCTTCCCATGAGGTTGTTCCTATATTTTTAATATTCCCTTGTTTTCTTGGAAAGAGGAATCCAAACCATCTCTTGCTGGGTGGTGCTATGCCCCCCCGAGGTACTGCGCTCACCCTCCAGGAATAGGGTGGCCTGTGGGGCTCTGCCAAGAAGCTGCAGCAAAGGGAGGGAAAGTTTCTTAGTCTATAACTAATTCATAGTTTAGGTGTATTCACAAAGAAATGTTCCCAAGAACAAATTTACTTTGAGAAACATATCAGACTGAGCAAAGATGCCTATTTCCCATATGCAGTTATTCCCCCACACCGTACTGCCTGCCGTGCTCCCATTTCCACTGCTGCCCACAGCAGGCTGAACACTGTACTGACTCTGTATGTCTCCTCTGAATACTCCTTGGAGCAAAGTAAATGGGGTTTATTGATTGCCAGCAGTATTGCCTGCCAGATTACACTTTGGAGATACACATGTCTAAAGGAGTAGATTGACTTATGCCTATGAAACATTATGCTATTCTGGTAGAAGATATTTACCACTTGGCTGACGGGGAGTGGTTTGCTCACCCCACCCCGAACCCTTTGCTGATAGTAGTAGCAGCCTATGACTGTGCCCACTTACAGCACTAAATATCACCCAGGCAGTGAGGGGAGATAAGGGGTCCCTGTTAACCACAGTTCCCTGCCCCTTAGAGAAGTGATGTAGCGACAGGATGGGCATGGGGAGGCTGGCTGTGAAACATCACTCCATCCTGGTGGTGATTAAAGGAAGTTTAGGGCAATGCAATGAGAACAGTGTTGAAATGACAATTTATCCTGAAAAGTACCAAGAGGTGGTTCTGGCTGAGAAGGAAACATCTGCATGTTTGTGTACACAAGCGCAGCCAACCCCCAGCCACACCAGGGCTGGAGCGAGACAGTCCCTGTCCTGTGTGCACATGGGGCAGCGGCGAGAGGCCAGCACAGCACTGTGCTTTAGGCCTTGGAAATCTCCAGCGGTGGTTTTCACCCTCATGCTTATTCCTGTGTAATAGGTTTTTGCTTGCCATACCCACATCACCATGTGCAAGGCCAACATACAGATTTGGGCAGAGTTAGGAAGCTGGTTAGTGTTCCATGCTGTATAACGGCTGTGGGGAAAGGAGAGCTTTTCCTGCCTTCTCCCAGGTGCAAATCCCAAATGTTTGTGTCTTTCAAGGCATTCTTCAAGTTTGCCTTTTGTGAAAGTAATGTAAAACCCTGTGTCTCTTCTTCTCCCAAACGTGACAGAAAAGCAGAGCAACTCCGTTGCTTTTGATGCAGTTCAGGATCTAGCCCATCCATATTTTGTTGTGTATTTCTCTCTCTTTCATGTTTCCCAGAGGCAGACCAGAGAGTGGTGTGTGTTGGGAGAACAGGGGCAGGGAGGGGTTTGGGCTCTCATCCCACACAGCGCTAAAGATAGAGCCATGATACTCTGTGCAAAATTTCACGTGAGAAAATGTAAATGGAAAGCAGTCATCTCCATTTCCTTCTGTTACAGAGGCAGCAGGTTCTGGTGTCTGTGGCTAAGCAAGATTGGTCTTGAGTATGTTGTGGCTGTTTTATTTGCTGTTCTTGCATGTCTTATATCGATACTATTTACTGTATGGTAATGGCTTGGGTTTCTATTCTAATTGTATCTAGGAATGTTGCCTAGAAATTCACTGAGCTCCCAAGTCTCACCTGCTTTACTGGAGGGAGTGATGGTTTTGGCATTTTTTTGTTTTCATAAGAGTGCTATCATTGCACAAAGTGCTCCCTGAATGGCAGGAGATTCCTAGTGGGACAAGTGGGATTTCACTGTTCCAGGACTGGGCTGATGGGTTATTCACTGCATGAATGGGTCTGCCACAATTCTCTCCTGGCAAGCCCTCTGCCCCTGTGCTGATGAACGCCGTGGAACACAGAGAGATGGTGCAGGAGCCTTGAGCCCACAGCCCTCACCACAGCTATCCCCACGGTGTTCCCTGCTGCACAGCCTGATGCACGCTCCCTACTCACCGGCTACCAATTTTTCATTATTTTACTGTCTACACATTTTCAAGCAGTCACAGAACTCAGTGCAAAGGGTTTATGTTCTCTCATCAGTACAAAAAGGGTTTGTCGGGTTTGGACAGTACTTGTAATGAGAAATCCAGGGTATAGGTGCAGGGGCATACGATGTGCAGCCAGCCAGCCAGAGAGCCTGGCCCCGTCACTTTGCAGTACCCGTTGATTGCACAGGCCCGGTGGGTGTACTGGGCAGAGATCTTTCATTTACTTTTTGCAGGTTAGTCTGACACATGACATCACTGTGAAAGATGACTGCAGCTTTTTGCACTTTCTCCCTTTTCCCTGCTCCTTCTACGCTGGTGTCGGTATTTCAGTGTAGCTGAGTTATTCCAGCAAATAACCTGTGAAGTGTGCAGCCATGCTGAATCCAGGAAGGCAGCCTGGGGACGGAGCCATTGCTGCTCCTGAAAGATGTACTCCTGACAGATGTATTCCTGGGAGATGTGGCCAAAGCCTCAGAGGTCAGAGGTTCCTACATGTGGGTTTTGCTCAGCTGTATAGTTAAGACTGGACCACAGCACTTTCCTCCAGATCTGAATACGATTCAAGTTCACAAGTACTCAGATCTGGCATTTGGTTTTCAGTTACCTCTCACTCTGGGAGATCTTCCTTTCCTTTGCATTTTTCTGATCCAGGACATTGCCAACCACAAACTCAGCTAAAATAAAGTTGATGATCCTGATGCTGTTAGAAACAAACAATTCAGGGCAGCTGCCCATCAAATAGTGTGGGATCCATGCATTGTTTCTGAGACTTTTTAGCGGTTGCCCATCTGTTGATGATACACTTGCTGATATACAGTAAAGGAAGTGAGGAGGCTGTAAAAAACACTAAAGATAGAGGATTTTCCCCTTGCTTACCACTAGCAGAGGTAGACTCAAGTCACAAAGCCTAGGATGGGGATTTTTGGCTGAGGAGTGGTGCATGTTTCTGGATGGCAGGGAGAGCAGGTGAGGAAATCTCACGTTTGGGCTTAAATGGCTCCCAGTTTTTGCTGGGAACGTCTGCACGGCACAGTGTGGGATGAAGCTATTTTAGACAGGCTGCTGTACCTTGCAGAGCTAAATAACCAGTGCAAAGTGCAGTACAAATTGCTTTCAGTATTTGAACTGGCTCGTTCAGACTGAGCGTGGGAATTTCTATACAGCACTATGCTGTATAGCTTTCACGCAGTAAAGTGGTCATATGGTAGCTGAATCTCAGAGTCACTACACCACAGCAGTAGTATAACATCAGCATCTGAGAGTGTTTCCTTCCTTAAAAAAAAGGTGATAGTTGAGGCGGCTGCTTCTTTCCTTTACCTTCTACAGTGGACTTTTCTGTGAAACTCCTCCACCGATGGTTCTGCTCCAGACGAGCCCATGTGATAACTACGAGTGCCAGAATGGGGCTCAGTGCATCGTCGTGCACCATGAGCCCGTCTGCCGCTGCCTCGCTGGCTTTGCCGGGCAGAAGTGCGAGAAGCTCATCACAGTCAACTTTGTTGGGAAGGATTCCTATGTGGAGCTGCCATCAGCCAAAATTCGCCCTCAGGCAAACATCTCCCTCCAGGTATGTCACGCAGAACATCCATTGCCAGCCCAGTGCTCTTCTAAGCAATAATACATATACATGTATATATTTTATTCTGAAGGACAGGGTCTATTTGCCAAGATGCTGACGAAGTTAGAGACAACTTGTGAACCAGTTGTCTGCTCTAAAATTAGTGAAACGTTAAGGAGCGACTAAGGCACCACTGTAGGTTTGCGGACACAAATCCTGCCTCCTGAATCTTACCACTCTCTTACTCCCAGACTGGCAATGTAACTAGAGATGATTCAGCAAACCTCCCTGTCTTCTTACTGATTTACAGCATTGTGTTTCATCCTGTAGAAATTAGTGCTTAATATTAGGAGACTTATTAAAAGAGGCTGCTCTAAATGGCCTTTCCAGACAATATTTTGCTTACTCTTTTACTGTGCCCATTCAGTAGATAAAAGGCCTGGGATTTTATTACAGTCCTGTTGTTACACCTAAATTTGGTTTGCGGTCTAAGGTTCAGAAGGCAATGGAAAATAGATATTAAAGGTGCCATGCCACTACTGTCATCTTTGTGGTTGTGGATCAAAGGTTATTTTGCATGCTTAGTCCAATATGATATTTAAGTGATTTGGAAGTTATTTGTGTTCACAATCTAGCAGGCATTAAGCTGATCTTTTTTTTCCCTAATATCCCACAGTAAATGAGGGAATAATTTCTAGCTTTATATGTTTTCTAATCAAGAGATGTGTGGGGTACATATATGACATGACACATCTCTTTCTTAGGCCATTGATTGTTAATCTGGCCTATTTCTATGCTAGATTCATCCTGCAAATGAAGCATAACATTTCAAAGATGTGAGAACAAAAATCATGCCTGTATGTTTATTTTATTGCATTTATTTTCTCAATTTGAAGAGATTGTATTCCACAGTTGGAAATCATATTCTAGAGTCACTTGATGGAGTTTGGTTGTAATTAAAATACCAATGTCAACACATGGGAAAAAGGACCGAATTTCCACATTAGGAATACATTTTTAAAGGGTGGTTCCTGCAAAGCTTATTCTAATGAGAAAATTCTGTAATTAATATTTATCTTTTCTTTAATAGTTTGAGTATACAGTTTATACGAAAATGAAGCTGATTCATGTATACTTGAAACTCCAGTTTTTCTTCAAAATTCCTTTTTATTTAATATCACAAAAGAGATTCTAAAATATGGGCACTCTAAAATATGGTTCCCAAAGGCTCCAAATACTATAGGTCAACTTTAAAGCTGAAAATCTGGATAGGGTCTTCTTAAGTGTACAAAATACATTACATCAGCCATAGCTTGAAGAATAAAACAGATTATTACAGAAAGCACATGCAGATGACTTTCTCACTTCTTGTTTCCCAGGCTGAATACTATTCTTACATCCAGTAATTAATCACTAGTGAATTAGAATTAGAATACAGCATTGATTATTAAGAACAGATAGAGGAAATCTTATTAAAAAGTGTTCGGGAAAAAAAAAATCTTTTAAGGGTAAAAGAATAGCATTTAAATATATGTATAAATGCAAGCAGATTTTTAAATATACTCTTTAGTTTTGGCATTTAACAGCCATTATAAAAAAATAAGCAAGATATCTCAAGAAATATGTACTGTGAAAATAACAGGCAGGTTGTATCCAAAAATCTCCTTTTGTCTCTTCTTTTTTGTTTTTTGGTTTTTGTTTTTTTTCTGTTCTATAGGGATATTTAAGAGCTGGAGACTGGGAAAGTGGAGTCCTTGTTCTTTGATTCAGTGTTCAAGGCTTTTTTCCTTGTCATACAGCAAAGCTAGAGGGATGAGGGCTACTCTATTCTTCCTGACTCTTTAAATGTCCCATTTGAACTCAGCATGACTTGCTAATAACTCAGATTGAGTGAATAACTGATGGTTATGCTAGATGTGGGGACAGGTCCTTCTTTCCTTCCTTTTGTTCATAAAAAGTCTGTGAACACATCAGCGCCTGCTGAAATTTGTTTGCGTGTAATTGTGACACACTCCTTCTACTGCCAGAGTTGATTTTCTAAACCTCCACTTCAAGCTGGGGTAGTAGCTGAGAAATAAATTCATGTGTCGCAAAAAATACAGCCACAGTTTACTGACAGGGATCAAATAAATTGCAGCTTTTGCCTCCTGAAAACTAGTTCTCATTTGAAACAAGAGAGCCATCCCTTAGTTGGAAGGCTGACCTGTTTGTGTATGAGCTCACTCAATGTCACTAAGACCTTTTTGTGTCTCATGGCTTTTGCTCTCGTTGTTGCTCATATATATGATTTATTAAATCATATTTGAATCGCATATATGATTTTGGTTTGATTTTTAATATAGGTTTATTTCCTTTTTAATCATTCTCAAGCAACCTTACCCGGTTATTAATGTTTCACAGGTAGCCACTGACAAGGACAATGGCATCTTATTATACAAAGGAGACAATGATCCTTTGGCTCTGGAGTTGTACCAAGGACACGTGAGGCTCATCTACGACACGCTGAATTCTCCACCTACCACAGTATACAGGTAAATAGCTAAGCTTTACCAAGACAGTTGATTTCCAAAGAAGATGGACAGGTAGAATTTTTCTAAGAAATGTGCATGGGAGAAGAACCTTTTGCTTTACTTCACTGTATCTCTTTTATATATGTAATTAGATAAGAAAATCAGAATAAAGACTTAGCTAGAGGCTGCATGGTTAAAAATTGGCATTTATTGGCAATACTGGTGATACTGTGTCCTACCATGATTGCAGAAAAATGTTGGGTTTTCTCATCTACTGTAAAGATTTAGTTTCTAGTGAATGTTGAAATAGTTCCAAATAATCAGTTTCTTTGATGTTGATATTTAGCATTAATTTACTGTACCAAGACAGAACAGTGACTGTGCAGGATTAAACTGTGTCAAATAGGAGGAGAAGGGCTGAATTCCTCTACAGGGTGAATATTTTTGGAAGAACTCTTACATATATCAGTAGTAACTACATCAACTATGTAAAAGCACAAATTGCCACAGTAAACTGTAGGGCAATTTGACCTTCAGACGCTTGACTTTTGGGGTACCAAGCCCACAGTTTGTATACATTAGTCACAAGAAAGAAAAGCAAATGTAAAAGTGAAACCCATGCACAGAGGCATTTCCCTAGGAATAAGAGATGTGCTGCTCATGTCTTCCACTGTTCCTGGGCAGCCCTCTCCCCAGGTTAACACCCTTCTGATTATTTTTAAGCCCTGTTGCTCCAGTTTGTTCTACGTAAACATGCAGTTGTGACCACATGGAGCCCTTTCAGGTTCAATACAGTTTCATGGTATTGTGTATGCAGAAGAGCTGGATTTCCCAGCCCATCTCACTCTTTAAGGAAGAGCATTCTATTAGAGCAAGTGAAAGGATGCCACCAAATATCACTAGCCAGGACAGGCCTTGTACCTTTTCTGGAAAGTTTTCTCAGCACTTGATAAAACTTGAGTCTTTCAGGAGTATGGCAGCTGTGCAGAGCTTTCTTTAAGGGAATGGTGACTTGTTTAAGAAAATGAGAAAATTCTTTCTGTATAAAAGCAAATTGGAATACCAATGCAGGGATGTCACCAGGAAGAGCAATGACTTGTCCACTGTAGGAATGAAGAAAGTAGTTTGTTAGTGATTTTCACTAGCTGGATAGGTGTGAAAAATTTCTCTGTGTGTGGCTGCTAATCCTAATTGATTTCATGTTAGAGCAAAGCTGAAGTTGTTAAACAGTTTTACGCCACTAATTAGTACATAGGGAAAAGCTCATTATGTGTGGGCAGCACAGGGGGTGACGGATCGGTGTGGATGCTTGCTCTCCGTCGTCAAGGGCAGAGCAGTGTGGTGACAAGAGCTGTTGCCACCATCACAACACTTTATGGATCTGCCGCCTTCTGGCAAAGTTGCCAGCAATGGCAAGCGGCAGTGTCCTCATTATTCCTGTGCCCTTCATATTGATCAAGGAGGAGGTCTCCATTCAGACTGACACCTCATTACCATAAGATTAATGGCCTGTTCACTACATTTTGTACTGTGTGATCTGTTGAGATGGGAAAGAAGCCGCTTAATACGATGCCCTTTCTGAAATGTCACTCTAATCTTTTATTAGTTTAAGGAGTGGAGCAAAATGGGATTAGCATGGAGCTTGATGGGAAAAGATTAGGTTGATTGAGAAAAACTGCAGCTAAAGAATGTCAAAAAGGGCCTCTAAATAGATTAAAAGACTTGTTTTCCTTAAGGGCTGAGGAAGGGGAAGGAAACCTGCTTCTCTCCTTACAGTCATAGAATTTAAGGGTAGAAGGCGTGAGTGGATCTGCTTTGACCTCCCTGTATATCCTGTTTGACTTTTAGCTAAGGCGTAAGCTCTGTTTGGCTAAGACATGTCTTCCAGCTTGGCACCGAGTTTTGACAGGAAAATACCAAATAATGGAAATTCCCCCATTTCCTTTAGTAGCTTGGACAATGGTCAATCATTTCCATTATTCAGGCATTGGCCGTAATTTCTAAGTTGTGTCGCTAATACCTTCTGGATGTTTCAGAGGCTTTCTCCAGGGAAATTAAAGTCCTTTTATACCTGCTACTGGCTCCCACGAGTTTATCTGTACTTTTAATTGTGTTGTCTCCTAACTTGCATTTTGATGAAGTGAATAGCTGATTCAGTGTGATGCATTTTACCTTAAGAATTTGGGGAACTCTTTTCTGCAACTTCTACAATTTTTCATTTTGCATTAAAAATAAGGTTAGTAGGAGAACCTGAAACATTCAAATCTTAGCCTCACCATTGGTAAAAGTTTGCCTTCTCTATTGCGTACTCCTTGCTGACTTGTTTAGATGCCTCATTTAAATCTCAATCTCAGCAGAAGTGGACTGTTTGCCTTTGAGAAGCTCTGCTGAAAGACTATTAGATTAATTTTCACAGGCAATATCAGGCGCTGCTATCCTCCAAAGGGGTCCACTTCTTGGAACAGATGAGCAGTGCTTTGGCTCCTGCTTTTCCTCAGAAGAGTCTGCCAAAAGAGGAGGAGGCCTTAAAATACTGCCTGGTGGGAACTGTGCCAGCTACAGCTGCAGGAAATCCATAACTGACCGGGTCCTGTGTTGTGACTGAGATGTTTTGCTGGCTATTTCAGATACTCCCATGATGGGATGTGGGAAGTCATTGGCAAGCCACATTATCTGTAATTCTTCATCAGAGTCTCCATGATAAGATTTATTAATAGTACTTAAGAACAGTAAAATTAGCAAAGTACTTGGCTAATACAGGTAATACCCTGTAGGGATAAGGTAAAACCTGTTGTCAGACAGGTTTGGAAGCCAGCAGCGAGTAAGGCATACTTGGTGGTAGTTTTCAGTAGTATTTAGCGGAAGGGTGCTGGAAGGATGAAGTACACAATATGTTACATTGCAAAACTCTCCCCCAGCCCCTTAGTATACAGCCAGGGCGAAGGTTTGTACCAGACGCGTGGTGTGTGTGCTCTGAACTTAACTGTTGTAGTGTATTCTGCGGGTGGCCTCACTTTGCAAAACTATTCTAGGAGATTGAGGGCAGGGATGTGTGGCATAATAGCAGATTGCAGGCATGCCAGGAAAGAGCAATTCATTTTATCTGCTCTGTGAAGGCAGGTTGTCTCTGGCTATTGGAGTGGACCTGCCCCTGTATCTTAGTTGCTCCTTTGAAAAGATTTAAGTAGAACTGCAGTACAAAGTTAGTCTCGAAAAGCCCAAGATTAATTTACTGTACATTCAGATTTGCTTTACGTGTATTCATTCCTATGGTATGTTTAGATAGAAAGGTTAAAGTTGACCTTGCGCTTTTCCTTCATTCTAGTCAGATAAAGGTCAGCAAATGTCCAAAGGAAAAGACTACCTAAAATACATTGTCATTTATCATGAAGTTAGAAAGAAATAGAAGTTAATGCATGAATATGCAATGATTGAACTCGCCCTTTTAAAAGAAAAGCTTACTGGTCTGTTATTGGAACTCCTCACTTGAAAGCTGCAGAATAATGGTTTCCTGGATGTCATAGTAAACATCTTAAAGAAGATCCATTTTTGAAGTAGGATTCCTATTTGTTGTTTCTTTTCTTCTATTGAATTACTCTATAGATGCACAAATGAGAACAGAAATCTGTTTCTGAGTGCTTTATTGACCTCCTGGTTTCTGCACTGGTGAGAGTTACTCTTCCATGCCATGACAGTACTTAGTACTGAGCCAACAGTGAGTTCTTGAAATAAAGTAAATCTTTTACACAGATACGCTACCTTAATTTAAAGATACCAACTGATGAAGAATGTGCTGCTTTTATTTACCACCATGCTCCTAATTGTTGAAAGTATGAATTAACAAAGAGCATGTAATTCTGTAGTTTCAGCATTCAGCCATTGATACTGGTATCTGTTTAACTGTATTCTATAGGGAGAGTTCCTATTTTCAGTCTTTTTTCCTACATCTGTTCCTTGAACCAGAGATAAGACCTTACTTGTAATTTTTTTTCCTGATAGGTTTTATGCTACTACACAGCCATATTGATTTGGATGCTAAATTAATCCTTCCTAATAGAAATGGAAAACAGGAATTTGACACAAACTACTGATGTAATTCCCTCCAGAGTTTCCAGATTGCCATGTTGCATATAGACTGTCATATCTGGTAAAGAGCAAGATGCAGACGTCATTGGTGTAAAATCATATGTTTTCATGCAGGCTTCCTGACAGCAGTGAAAAAGGAGGCAGTTAGGAAAACATAAGAATTAATTGTATTTGTCTTTCTGCAGAGCCTACACCCAAATTACGTTATAATTCCTTTTAAAAGTATCCTTGCATAATCTGTTTTCAAAAATGCTACATCATTAATAATATTTTTTACAGATTGTATCATGCAGTTCTCATGGTCTGGCTAATTCTTACATAGCATAGATCGACATTCTTGTGGTTAAAGCAAAAGGCCTGAAATAAGGGAGCTTAAATTCTTACTATATCTGCCTCATATGGGATGACTGTGGGATGACAAATTAAATCTTGTTCTCTGTGCCCAAAAAGTACAGAAGCGCACAAAAAATAGAAAAAGTGTTTCAGAAATGTGCTGTGGGTCTCCGGAGGGTGAGGTTCCTTCTCCCTTCTCCCTCCAGGCTGTGGAGCAGCACAAGGCTCTGACCCTAGCAGCATCTGCAAACTCCCCGTGCCGTTCCACATCACTCAACCTCTGCCCGTGGTGGCTGGAGCCTGGGGAGCCGCCCATGTGGCCACCGGCACTCGTTGTCCAACAACAGGTTCCTGGCTATGCCGCTCCAAAGAACTGAACTTGGTAGTGCTCAAGGATTTTGGTCCTCTACTCAGATTTCATAGACTTCTCCGCACTTCTGTTGCTGAGGTTGAACAGTTGCTTTGGTGATGGAAGAACTTCCACACGTTCCAAAGATATGGGAGATGGGACTTTTGTGTCCCATCTTTAACTGCAATTGCTTATCTGCAAAAAAGCCTGGGAGGCTTCACCATTAATTCACTTGCCTTCTAGGGAGGAACGTGCTGGAGGAGTGAAAGCATTAATTATTCTTAGGATCATTATTAGAGCTTGTCAAACTCATTTTTTTACCAAAAGTCTCTTTGCAGAGCTCGCTGCATGACTGGTTCTTTCCTTCCTATTACCTTCATAGTCTGCATCTTGTGCTGTGCTTGTCCCTTGTGGGATTCCTGTTTGATACTTCTGGACGGTCTCTAAATAGACTGTTTTTCAGAGACATCACTGAGCTCTTAACAATTCTGTAAGTTTGCAATTCATTTTATTCTCTCCATCACACACTCTCATTTTTTCAGGTACTCCTTAGGGATTTTTCATCAAATATAATGAAAGAAGCCAGTATTAATTTCTGACCTGCACAGTAAAAGCTGTAAAATTTGAATGTACTTACACATCTTCCATGAGCCAGGGCAAAGGACAGATGAATTATTTTTTGCCTTTATAAAGGGCTCTTGTTTATTTGAATGGGACAAAAAAGACAAGTGTATGAGTTCTTGTCAAACTACAAACATCGCATTTCCCTAGTTTTTCTTGGATTTTTGTGTAGTAGGACAGTGAAAATGTAAGGCAAGACCTTAAAATGTCATCTAACTTTTATCATTAGGTTCAGAATCAAATATTTGCTTTCATGAAATTCAGAAACTTTCTTCTGCTGAGATGAAGCTTAAGAAGGGTGAAGTTTTGTCCTTCAGGCTGCCTGAGAACTTAACAGGCAAAATCTTGTTAAGCTGAATTAATTTTTTTCTTTGTAAATCTCTTCAGTATCTTTTGCAAGAATGACAGTTTCTCATCTCTCCTCTCTCTCCTCGCCTCTGCCTAGCTCATTCTCTTCAGTGTAACATCTGTGCAGAACACAGAAACACTGTGCTGCAGACCCACAGCTTTATTACCCCCACCCTACAGATGTGTAGGGTGTTTCAGAGTGAGATGTTTTATCAGAAGGCGGCAAAACCTTTCACAAAGCAAGTCAGCATTAGTGTGTCTGTGTACCAGCTGCAGAAAGTTCGGAATAGGTCATCTAAAGCCACTTGCCCTGTGGTAGTGACAGAAATAGAAGTTAAATTGTCTGAGCCCCGGGTCACCTCCTTCAGGGCCCAAAACCTGGGGCTATCAGTCTAAGTCGGACTCAGACGTCCCCTGTCAACAGAGGCCGGGCTGTACCAGTACACACGGGTGCTGCCAGCGTGCAGGGGCTGCTCTCTCGCCCGAAGACCTGTGATTGAGGCAGGGGCATGCTTGGCCTTGTCTTCCCCTCAGCACTTACCATTGAACTTGGGATAACTTATGCCACAGTTTGTGAAGGTGATAAACTCAGTAGCTGCTCCTCTGCCATAAAGGGTTTCATGCCATTTTAACTAATTCTTTGAATTAACTTGTATTATGACCACTTGAAGTCAAAGCAGAGATGTTATTTGTATCCTTTTGGTTAGGAATGTGGCCATCTACACTATCACTGTCACCTTTATCACTGTTTTTTAAAAAAAATCAGAATACTGCTGCAGACCCAAATCAGCTTCAAACAGGTGGCAGGAGACAGTCCTACTCCTCCCAAATCACTTTTTAAGCTCACTGTGCTGGTTTTGATGCATAGACAACATATAGGCTAAACTGTGCTTTAGTCACTGCATACCTGTCATCTCCACGGCTCCACCTGTATCTCCCGGCAGCTCTCTCTCAGCTGAAAGGGACAGGAGGGAAGCCGGAGCAGATATGCTGTGTCCATCCCCGCTGGCTGCTTTGTTGATCAGCAGCCTTTTAGGAAGAGCTAAGGAAAACAGAGGACTGCAGCACACACATGTACATGTAACTTCAGTACAATAACATTATAATGCTGATTTCTTTCAGCACAGAATAATAATAAAAATGTAATGAAGTCAGCGAGATGCCAGTATGAATCCCAAGAAGAAATGAGAGGTGATGAGATAGGCATAGTTCATAACTAAATGAAAGTGTGTGTGGGACACACCCAAAATGAATCGATGTGTTAAAATACCCTGAGTTCAGCCTCTAGTTAAGTATAACCTCACAGCATACTGGCCCCATGCAGCTCCTCTCTCTCCTGACCATATTGGACGCTTCAGAGGATTACGCCTAAAGACGGAAAGCAAATCCTTCCCAGTTATGACATTTTACTTTGCTGTGGAGAGTGTTGACCACTCAGAAGTATTTTCGAGAGCATCAAGAAGGAAGATGTTTGCTCTTGGAAGCTTGCGAGAAGTAGCTCAGTGCCTTGCAAGTACTTGCTGGTTTTCATGTTTGGAGTAGTCTTGGGTTTATGTAAAAATGAATGGTGAAGCCAAAAGTTGTTCTCTACAGTGATTTGACTATGACTAAAAATAATATAGCTCTATCATCAAAAGAAAATTGCTGCTGAAAATGCAGAAACCCACAGTACAAATGAAGGTTTTCTCCTTTTTGTTAAAGTCAGTAGCTGGGTTGAGTTTTAGCCAGTTCAGTTCAAGCCTTAAAACTGCCCAGCCAAACCAAAAGTAATTGTGACATAAGTACTATTTCTTTCACGCCAGCAGATAACCTGATTTAGTCATTAGTCGGTCCATAACATGGCCTCACTGTTTCTTCTAGTGAGAGCATCAGTGAAACCCTGACAGTGGTCCCGGCAACCCCTGAGCCCTCATAAATTAGTGCCGATGTTAGTCCACCTTCTGAGCAGTCAGTTTGGTTTCTGCATGTTGGAAACACGCTCTTGTGCTGAACTCTGTTTCCAGTGAGTAACTAGGAGAAAGGTGTGCAAATGTGTTTTAAAAGGTATTTTCTTGCTATAGCACAGGTCGTTAGTTGAGTGTTATATTGCCAAAGTTGGTTAATACTGTTTACATCAGAGGAAGGTTGAAGTATTCTCGTAATAGACAATGATGGAATAAACCTAATCATAGTTAAAATGATTTTATAAACTTCCTATGCACTAATGACTGGCTCATGTCTTGAATTGTGAAGTTTTTGCCTTGCAACAAAATGTAGCAGGCTAATATAAAATGTTTATTTTTTTCTGCCTGTAAATTTCTTGTAAACATGATGACTAACACAAAGTTTAGATGTGTACCATGTGTGATAGATTTATATCCTGTTTATACCAAGTGCCAGGCTCTGGATTCAATCGATACAGTCTCTGTTAGACGTGCATGCAGAACTGGCACTGAGAGTGATCACGGAGGTGCAGCATGGTTCTGTGCACAATTATTTCAGTGCTTCTTCCCAGTATAGAAATGTGACCCACAGCTCTGCATTTGCCAGCATGGCCCAGTGCATGGAAAAAGGTGGGTATGGCGGCTGCTATTCTGGTTGTCAAATAGCGATGGATTTTGTTTGTTTTTGTGGAAGTAGAGGCATACAACTGTAGGTATGTTGCCACAGAGGAGGTGGAAACAATTTCATTTCCTGACCATGTATCAGGTTTCTAAATAGACACAGCTTTTTTTTTCTTGGGGCTTAGCCTCCACTTTCAGCTAAAACCCATCATTCTCTGTCTGTCATTCTAATTGGAAGGATTTTTAATTGTACTTTGTGGTGGCCCTGGTCCCTGCTGCTAAATGGCAGATACCTTCATATTTTCCAGAGCTGAAAAGGGGACAGATGGTGTAAAATATTCCTCCTGATGAAATGACTCTGTGAAGACACTTGATGGATTTCCTCATCAGAACCTGAGATTTGATATCCAGTTGAATGGCAAAGCTGTTCTCAATAGTATCTGACACAGGCGCTAAAAAGTGAACCCAAGCACCCTGGTTTGTTCTGAGTCCTGGCAGAGCAGGGGGGCTGTGCTGCTGCACGTCCTGGTGTGTGCCACACACCTGTACATGTACAGTGCCACCTCTTCGCTGGGGGGGATGTGGCACTCGGTGCTGTCACTGGCCCTGGTGCTGTGCCGGGGCCTGCCTTCCTCTGTGCTGTTTGCAGTGTCTTTTTTTTTAAGGATAACTGATTTAATGAGTCCCAATAGCATTGCAGAATCTATATGTGATTGTTTTTACACTCTGTATTTATTGGGTTTGTTATTTTATATGATGCATGTTACAGTAAAGACACCGAGATGCAATAGCTCATTGCACTGCAATATGCTGTGTGCCGTGATGTGCAAACTTGTTCTGGTGGAGTAAGATGGGAAGGCAGAGACGCTGTGATCTGTCATTCAGGAGAGGCCTTGGACTTGAAGAGTTCATTCAAGCTATTTTTACTGCCATTACGCTTGCATTTAACAAATTCTCAGCTAGCAGAATGAAGCTTTCAGCTCTGCAGAGACATGGTGATACTGTAGGAGACCAGTGCAGGCTTCAGCTCCCCAACAGTGCAGTTGGAGGAAGGTGTCAGACCTCTTGCCCATGTCAGGGACGCTGTGAGAATTCCCTGCAAACAAAGAGTGTTTACCCTGGCCGTGAATCTGACCCTTTTATGAATAATCTAGGGAAAGGGGTCAGGATTGTGTTAATTGCATGTTGCAGGGGTATAAAAAAGGTCCTTGCTTTTCCCTTAGAAGGTCTGTAATACAATAACTTTCACTGTTGGCAGGGGTGCTGCAGGAGTTGAATTATGACTGGAAATTAGATATGCATAGCCTGGCCAAATGATCATTAAGGGAGATACGGTAATCAGCGGCCAGTGTTTAAGGGCTGTAAACACCAAGAAGAGAAAGATAGTTTAGTTGGGTGGTCTACAGAGTTGTAAGTAGGAGAAAAGGTATAAAACTAAGCAAATGAAAATGGAGGTATCAAGGAAAAAAAAATCTTAATGTTGAGTGCTCTCAGCCTAGGAGACCTAACACTCGAGTCGTGTAAAACAGGATTGAACATAACAAAAGAGAGTGTATTTTAAGCTGAAAGTGAACTTGAGTGCTTTAATATATCTCTTTCACCTCTTATTTCCCTAGCCTTGTGTTTCATTAGCATTTTTCATACTTTTTTCTCAACATGTGGTTTTTATTTGGCTTCTGAAGATGGTAGTGCTTGAAGTGATGTGTTATTGTAGAGGTAGCACAAACACTACTCCAATTACGATTTTCCCTTTGTTGCCATGGAGAAGTTTAAATCTATTTTAGGCCAAGGACTGATTATAACTGGAACTAAGGGCAGGAGGTAACTGTAGCTTGGAAAGGTGAAAAACCATCACCAATGATACTTGAAGTCAGCTTGGCACAGTATGAGTTTCACAGCTCCCAGATTGCTAACATCGCAATGCAGTTCCCTGCAGCTCTCACCTTGTGTTTCTTGATTTTGGTACCTCTTCTCTAGTGCCTGCTCTTCCCATGTGTTGCAAGCTCCTTAAGCTCTTTTGGACATGTATTTCTGCTTATTTGCTTCTACTTCAAATGTTTTCAAAGATTATCTAAGTTCAGTGTTCCCCATGGCCTTCACTCCCCAGTCACTTACTATCCTTGTGTTTGCTTTGTTCTGCACTTCAGATGAGGCACGTCCCCATTAAGACAGAGGTCAGGAAAATCTGGAGACTGTAGCTAATGAATTGATGTGCTCATTTGCATAATTGATGGTTATACATTGTCTCAGTGACATGGTTTGCTGTGATACTTAAAGCTATTTTTGGTTTTGACTTCTCTGCCCTGCTGCTCTCTGCTGTCTACACTAAGGGTGTATTACATGTCAGTGAAAAAACCTAACCCCAAAGCCCAAATTTTACAAGTTCAAATTGAATGTTTTAATTCTTTAGTGCATTTCTGTTCACTGGCATATTTACAGTGGCTTAGCTCTAAATCTCTCACGGGTATTAGAGCAAGGGGAGTCAGTGTTTATAACATCTGTGTGTGATTGGGGCTGGAGCAGAGGGGAAAGAAAATACAGGAGAGAGAAGATAAATAGATCAAAAATGAGAGTGGAAATCAGTTCTTTCATATATTCCCTGGGGTTTTATGTTTTTTAATACACATCCCTTTCCCTTCATCTCTTTGTGTTCTGGAGTCTAAGCTCCCAACACAGGCCATGTCCATGGACTGTGCAGTGCCCTGTGCAATGGGTCTGTTGGCTCATCTTGCTGGAATTGCTCTGACAGATGAGGCCAGCTCCCTGTGATATGAAATTTTAATGACTCTTTTATAGAGCCCTCTCTAGTAGCCTTCCTTCCCTGTGAGGGCAGCTCTGAGCTTCCCACCTGGGCACAGAGGGAACAGAAGGTGCTGGACCCAGGGGCCTTCTCATGAACTTTGGAAGCTGGGCTCTCCTCACCTGCCCAGTATTTTCCTCTTTTTTTTTCGGCCAAATCTGATCAGATGCCATGGCCAGCTCTCAGTGAGGGTAACTGATGAAAGCAATGTAATGGATTGTGCAAGACATGTAACCTGGGCTATAAAAAGACCCCTGTGATGGAGAAGAGAAAGGTGAGGGGTGCTCCTGGTTGGGGAGCAGCAAGTGTGTCCCCTTTGCTGGGAGGCAGGGCACCGCAGGATGGCAGCTACCCCTCCTTAGCACCTGGGGGGCTCCCAGGGCAGCCAGGTCCGACTGGGATCTGTTCATTGCACTGCTGATCTGGAGAAATCCTCCCGCCAACCCTCAGCATTTGGCTGGGCATTACTTCCTTTCCCTCAAGATACGTAGTTTAAGGGACCAGAAGTGATTGGATCACTTGGAAGGGAACTGAAATGGTTTCTCAGCATCAAGTTTGTAACAAGACTCAAGTGAAGGTCCTGCGGAGACTGCGAGTACAGTCTATAAAATGTCTGCTGAGATGGGCCCTCACCAGACTGCTTATTGCCATACGAGTAGCAATTCCTGGGTCCTGAAGAATCTTTCTGTGTTATATAAAACTGGTCTTTTGATTCCTTTTACTGCTTACTTTTTAGCAAGTTTAATTATCAAATTCCTGAAAATCCTTGCTTACACTTCAAATGTTTACACTTCAAACATAATTCCTCCCTTTTTTCAACAAGAATGTATTGTAAACTATATCATATGCAGTGGTGGTGGCCCGGAATACTGCAGCTGGAAGTTGGCTAAAAATACATGGCTGTCTTTTTTAATAGCTTGGAAAAATCTCAAAAGCCAGCACTTGGTTTGTTAGTGCCCCCGAGAAAAGCAGTTGGCTCAAATCTAGCAGCCCTTTGGCTTCTTCCTTCAGTTCCTTTCCCCTCTCCCTTGCTTTGCTCAGACATATTATTTTGATTTCACCATACAGCATGAAAACCTTTGCAAAAAGGAAGGAGTTGGGTAATGTCAAGTCAGCTGTCAGGTGTGTGACATGGCGAGATCTGTGTCAGTAAATAAATTCTGAGCAACGAGCCAAAATAAACCTGCCGTATCAGCTTATAGAAGTTCCTCTGGCTCCGTATCCTGCGTGAGTAAGCCGGTGCAATGCTCCGCTGTGAATGAAGCCGCAAGAATCCCTCCCGGTTTGGGGAGAGGGGAGGGAGGAAGGCGCAGGCCCTGCTGCGCTGCCGCCCCGCGTCCCGGCCCGCTCCGTGGGGCTCCGTCGCCCCCTGGTGCCCGGCCGCCGCTCCCGCCGCCGCCGGCTCAGCCCTTCCGCAGGGCTTAGCGGAGCCCTACGATACTGTTCCAGCATTAACCCTCCGGCCTGTGTTCGCCACATCGCTGCCGGTGTCGGTCCGGCAGGTTTAAAGCTCACAGCCCCGTGCCCTCTGGCAGCGCCCACGGTAGCGCTGCGCGCGGGACTGCTGATGAAACACGATAAATCCCTGACTCCGAGGCAGGTATTTACATACCGCAGGCTGTTTCAGAAGGAAGAGCTCTCTAAGACCACCTGATCCCAAATAAGAATTCAATTAAGATTTTAATAAAACCCTTGCAGAGAGCTGGGTCAGGAAGAGGCCCCTTGAAAAAAAGCCGAGCACAGCAAGTTTGTGCTGCGAGCTGCGTTGTGATGCACTGTTCAGCGTCTGTGGCTTTCTTCCCTTCATCTCCAGCCAAGCCACTGTCTCCAACTGTCTCAGACGATTGCTGAGTCTCCTAAAGGCCCAGCTACATAAGAGGCTCTGAGGAGAGTTCATGTAGCATTTCCCTCACCACTGGTTTCTCCCCCAATGTTGTCTCCATCTTTCTCAAAATCCAAAGGCATCTTAACGTCTTTCTGTCAGCAACAGCAATGAGTGCTTTAACACAAGTATCTCCTAGTTGGGGATTTTCTGCCATCCTGGCTGTCCACGTTCAGCTTTTCTATCATGTGTTTGCATCTTCTCAAAAAGCAAATGAGTGCTTTGCCTGCTTTACAAAACTGCAGTGTTGGGTGATGGCTGTAAATTACTTGTTTCTCAAAGTCCAGGCACGGATTCTTTAAATCCAGAGTTAAAAGCTGAACAAGTCAGAACTGAGTAATATTCATCCACATGTACCTACAGACAGGGACCTCTCACTCCCTTTCCAGCAAAAATACCAGCCCTGGGTATGCTGAAAGGCGTGAGGACCACGTGGGGTAGCTGCTTCCATCGCCAGGACACACAGACTTTTGTTTGCCTGTTAGTCAAGGCATAATCTGGAAAAAGCACATGCTGTGGAGGAGTAGGTGATTAATGCCTGTGAAATCCTGGCCCAGGGAAGAGCCAGCCCTGCCAGATGTGATACTGTTGTCCTCTGACAAATGGTCATAGCTTGGCCTTCTTCAGATAACGATGTAGTTTTGTGCGTTAGCTTCAGATATTGATCCCACCAGGGAAGGGTTCCCTGTCATACAGCTATCCATCCCACCTCCTCAATGCTCAGCTGTCAGAGCGGATGGGTTTTGGCTATACTTCTTCCTTTCATTGACACGTCTGCATAGACTAACAATTACAAATATGCATTTCCATTTATCTCACGCCTTTCAGCTGGAAGTCTAAGTACTTTACCCATATGAATTAAGCATTGTAACACAACAGTTAGATATGCAGGGAGCACATAGGGATCACCCAGGCGGCGCATTGCTGTAACACAGCTGTTTCTTGTAATGTGGCAGATACTTAGCAGAATTCAAGAATATCTAAACAGAAAGTTTGGACCAGCTGTTTTCAAACTTATTTGAGTTGTCAATCCATAAAGTAGTCTGCTAGAGGTGTGGGCCCCAATATAGTGGACTCAGGTACAGTGATGATAGGCTTGCTTTTCTGAGGTGCTGGCACTACATCACCTTTGGCAATGTCCGGCATAAGTCCTCAGCCTCTTATCCTGGCCCACGCAACTCACTGCCCTTGCAGTGGCCCTGATATAACTGTATTTTGAGCCACACTGTCTACTGGATCAACTGGTTCTGGATTTTTGTACAATGTCAAGCCTTTTCTTTTTTTTCTTAAAAACACTTCAGACAGTACCATCAGCTCCAGGTTATTGAGACCTAGCTCCCTGGGGCTCTCTTGCCATCCTGAGGATGGGTAGCAACCACAGCCCAGCCACTTTCCTGCAGGTCAAGGACAAGCAGTTCAGCCAGCAGAGCTTTCCCAGGAGCTGTTCTGTGGCAGAACAAACTTACCTCATGTTTATGTAAAGCCATGCAGTAAAGGTGCTCATATACTGCTGTCATCTTACAACCTGTGTAATCTTACATAAACTTTTAAAAGCATATGTGTTCGTGATTCATCCCAAAACCCTATGGGGACAGCAGCACTGTAGAGGCATATTAGCTCAGTTCTGAAACAGCAGTGTGCTCTTCTTAAACAAGCACATCCTCAGAAATGCCTGCAATGCTGACTTTCTGCCTGACATTGCTCATGTATAATCAGTTATGTCAGGTCTACTGTAAAACACCATAAAAATGAAACAACTGAATTCTGGTAATTTCCAAGTCTTGTAATTTGTTTCTGAAGTTGAGGTCCTGTTTCCATGCTACAATGCCCTTACACATCAGTTATGCAGGACTGGGTGCTTAAGACTGGCAGCATGTCATCCAGGTTGAGAGGCAGACACATCTAAAAGGTGATTCATCCTTAGAGATGAGTCATTCCTTAAGTGTGCCTGTTCCTCTCCACTGATAGTAAAGAAAATCTGGGTAAATAGCTCAGAGACAGCTACACTGCAGCTTTGCAAAACACCTGAAAGGAATCTGACCTATGGCTTTGTAACTTACTGAGAGAGGATGCTGAGCTTAAGGGCCATTTGAATGAGCAGAAACCCATTCTTAAAACTAACCTTTTACATTTTAATATGGTATTTACCACTTGTGCAGCAATCCCAAAACCAGATTGTTGGCTAAGCAGTATCTCAGGATGCCTAAATCCCACAGTTGGTGTTTTCTGTCTTTATCCTTATGTAACAGAACCACCACCCAGCTAGCAAGCCTGCCAGGAGAAATTTGGAAAAGGGTGCTCGCAGGCCAAGCTTAAGATGTGTTGGCAACACTGTGCATGTGGGCAGTTTACATAGCCCACAGTCTAATTTTGGCTGTAACCACTACTGCTATTAGATTCTCATTATGCACTGGTGTTTGCATGTGTATGGAATGGAGGCTGTACCATTTAATTACATCTACAGCAGTGGAAATGTCCCATCACATCTGTAACTACCAGCCTAATTTGAAACCCTCTTTGCTCAAGAGCAGGTAATCCCACCCTTGCCCCTTCTTGCTTTTAGGAGTGCATGAAGCTATAGAGTTGTTTTAGAGAATTTCAACATGCAGCATAAAGGCTTGAGAGCTGAAGCTGCCCTGAAAATAAAAAACGATAGTATGATGCAAATTGAATTGTACCACTGCATCTTTTCATTTCTGGGAGACTGAACTGAAGATGAAGGTGAAGATTGTATGTGATACAGATTAGCAAAGAGCTGTTGAGTTATCTGACTCACTGCAGGCTTCATGCATTTGAAAAATCAGTGTTAAAAACACCTGAGCAATAAATACACGGTGCCTTTAATATCTTGTCTGCTCAGATGGCTACCTGCTGCCCATCCCCTGCAAAATTCCTGCTGTCTTATTCTCAATCCTCAATCTACACCTAAATGTTTCTCAAAGAGGAGTTGTCCTGGTTTCAGCTGGGATAGAGTTAATTTTCTTCCTAGTAGCTGGCATAGTGCTGTGTTTTGGATTTAGGATGAGAATAATGCTGATAACACACTGATGTTTTAGTTGTTGCTAAGTAGTGCTTACCCTAGTCAAGGAGTTTTTTAGCTTCCCATGCTCTGCCAGGTGCACAAGAAGCCAGGACAGCTGACCCAAACTGACCAAAGGGCTATTCCATACCATATGACGTCATGCTCAGTATATAAACTGGGGGGAGTTGGCCAGGGGGCAGCGATCACTGCCTGGGGACTGGCTGGGCATCGGACAGCGGGTGGTGAGCAACTGCATTGTGCATCGCTTGTTTTGTATATTCTTTTATCATTATTATTATTATTATTTTCTCTTCCTCTTCTGTCCTATTAAACTGCCTTTATCTCAACCCACGGGTTTTACTCTTTTTTTCCGATTCTCTCCCCCATCCCACTGGTGGGCGTCGGGAGGGTGAGTGAGCAGCTGTGTGGTGCTTAGTTGCCAACTGGGGTTAAACCAGGACAGGAGTAGCAATTTGTCAGCTTTGCTTGCATTCAGGTAGGACTGTATTGTATTGAACAAAGCACCCCAGTCATTTATAAGCCAAAACCTCCTGAATTCCTTCTCTGGCTTTAAGAAACTCAACCTGTCCTTATGCCTCATCATGTAGTTACAAGATACTTCTGCTGCGAGGAAATGCTGGTTTCAGAGGCCCCTGCTGTCTCTTGCCCCAAACTGCAGTCCCTCCCTGCCCCTGTGGAATAATTTGAGTTTAAACTAACCATACAAAAAGAAATCATTTTAGTGATCTGGCTTGCAACATGGGCACCAAGCAGTGTGACAGAGGGGCAGCAAGCTGTGGCTGAGAGCACAGAACAGGGGATTTTAAGTAATTTTGCCACCAAAGCTACATCATGTAGCTACACCCTTGCTTTTCTGCCCTGGGAAATACAACTACAGTAGCTACTATACTGATTAGCTGTCCTTTCAAGTGTTATATATGTGTAGGTACTGCCTGCACAGGCATCAGCAATATTTAAATTTGTACCTTGGAGGCTCACGCTGGAGGAAATGTTGAGAACACGGTGACCGTAAAGGAGCATGGAATGGGAGCTGTGCGTTGCAAGGTGTAATACTGGGAGATAGGATGTCACAGAAGCAGGACATGTTAATGTCATCTTCTAATTCTCTTTTTTTCTTTTACTTTTAGTGTGGAAACAGTAAACGATGGGCAGTTTCATAGTGTGGAACTCGTGATGCTGAATCAAACTCTGAACCTGGTGGTGGACAAGGGGACTCCCAAGAGTTTAGGAAAACTCCAGAAACAGTCTTCTGTCAGCCTCAACACACCCCTCTACATTGGAGGTATTGTGAGTTGCTCTGGACTTCGAGATTTTAACAAGTCTTCTCAGAAGCAAATCATCCTCCATCCTATGGAGAGGCCTCTCTGGGGGGAAAACTAGACTTTCCCCTCTGCCAGAGGTTGCTTCCCTGAACAGAGAGCCTGGAAACCACACCTCTGCTGTTCTGCTTTGTACTCCATAGTCCACTAGCACCCCACTGCACAGCCAGCACAAACTCGCACGCCAGACCAGGGAAGTTAACCTCAGCTCAGCACAGGCAGTTTCTATGTTATAAGGCCATGGCAAGAGCAATCAGTTTGGCATTTCTAAAGCTTTCAGAACTGGCTGGCACCAAGATGTTGTGGTCAAAGAATACAATGGAAGTATCACAAGCAGTCATGGCAAGAAAGCAAATCAATAGTCAGTAGATTTAAATATACCATAAATGAGCTGTATTTCTGCTGGAAATTTTATACAGGTCTAAAAATTTGGGCGGGGGGGAGGGGGGAGGGAGGTAGATTACAACATCCAAACCTTATTAACAAGGTGACTAAGAACTTCTTGGCTAAATAGTTTTCTCATTGGAATGTGAAGCCAGATCTTCAGTATTAGAAAGATACTAGAATTAACCAATCTTCAGTTAAGAAGTTTTTTCCCATTCAGTACTGAATTTTGGGGGAAGGAGGGGCCAAGTGGGGTGGGGAACAGATGCCCAGAATAATGAGTATCCCACTGATTAGGTGTCTGGATATGAGAGACAGAATGAAGGCTGTGCTCTGCCTGATTGATTTGGTTTTGCCAGAACCACCCCCAGCTCTATTCTGGACGGAATGTTGAAATCTCTCCCTTTCGGTGACAGAATTCTTGAATTTTTAGTCAGCCTATTCTAAATACAAAAGTCAGCAGAACAATAATAGACTCACAAAGTCTTTGGGCTTTTTCTAATGAGATCATTGAAGCCAATAGTAGAAACTTACCAACTTCACTTGGTGCTGGTCAAGCCTTTTGTAAATAATTCCTTTTAATAACACTTTTCTAAAAGAACCTTGAATATTGCCCATGTAAATCAGAAAACTGGCTAATCTTGCTTTGTACAGAGCTAAACTTTTATAATTGGCTCCTATTAAGAATGTCACAGGCTATTAAAGAGCATTATGTATCAAAGATAATCTGCTGGTGAGACCATCACAATTCCTCTCTCCAGCACAGCATAAAAGATACCAACCCCACAGTAGTTTATACACAGGGAACTTGGGAAGTAATCACATGGAAAAGTTTTATTAATGGATGAGCATTGTGGATCAATACTAATTCTCAAAAGGTACTTACAAAAATGCATTCATAGGACAAATCTGAGACCCGAAATGAAGGACTATTGGATACCAGAAGCCATGGGCTCAGTGGAGACTTTTTTAATTGCCCATTAAAATTCTTCTTGCTTCTTTCTAAACCCTCACTGTTCTGCATGTGCCACCTCTCTGCATGTAGCATTCCCATGGATGCCAGCTGCCCTTCCACTTCAGACTGTTTAGTTAAAGTAACTAATTAAACTACCCCAGCGCAATTGTTCCTAACCTACACTAAGCTTTAAGACAGACCTGAGCCTTCATGGGCCCACAATTTTGTCCATCTCTCCAACTACATCACCAGGTCCAGCAACTTTCCTCCTAATGCACGGTTAAACAAAGATGCTGGTTTTGTTTTAAGATTATCTTTAACATTGGAGTTACTCATGGACAGCAAATTCAGAGGCCTTATGTGGCTGAAAATGCAAGCACTTGCATATGCTAATGCAGCTGTACAGCCCAAGTGGATATCAGTGGGGAGGACATAACACAACATCCAAAAGAATCTGCTTGCCATCTGAGCATGTGAACTCTTCCAAGTGCTTGAACAAGATGGAGGGTACTCGCCACAAAGACTTGGCCTGGCCTCCTGAAGTGCTGTTCCCTGTCTCTAAAATTCTCCTGCACTAGTTTCAGTGGGGTGCACTCTTACCGCTCCCTGTCTTAACGCTGTGATATAGTAATGCCTAACTATCTTGCTGTATCCCAGAGGTGGTAGCTACCTGCTGTCAAATAAAGACGTTCTTAAACCTTTCAGAAGGATAGTTGCTATTGAACTATAGACAGAAGGAGCGTTATCTAAGGACAAGAACACATGGCCATCAGCCAACAAAACAGGGTGCTTTTTTTTCTTTTTTTTGTCATATACTTCTTATGTAAGCTTGGGCAAGTGATTTTATTTTTGTTTCTTTCCATTTCCAGAATGAGGACAATGAGACTGTGCTACCTTACAAAGGTCCTATACAAATTAATTCTTTAAAGATTTTAAGGGGCTGTGACAAAAGAAACATTAGCAATGATAATTTATGTACTATCATCGTAACTGTGAGTAAACCTTCCCTTTTTGTTTTTATCTGAAGGGATCCCGACCTCTACTGGATTATCTTCACTGCGCCAGGGTGCAGATAAGACACCAAATGGTTTTCATGGATGTATTCATGATGTCCGCATCAATAACGAGCTGCAGGATTTCAAGGATTTACCACAGCAGTCACTAGGAGTCCTTCCTGGCTGCAAATCGTGTAACATCTGCAAGCACGGTATTTGCCGGTCCCTAGAGAAAACAAGTGTGATTTGTGAATGTCACCCAGGCTGGACGGGCCCCCTGTGTGACCAGGAAATTGGAGACCCATGTCTTAACCACAAGTAAGCTCGAACGAATGCTGATGGGAGGGCGGAAGCTTTACAGCTAATGCATATTTCACGTTTCATCTTGTAAAACCACATCTGACTATTTTTGGAGGTGCTGGGTTCCCACATGAAATTATTGACAGTTGTGAGTCAGCATCCATGGCAACTCTCAATTTCCACTTCTTGTTCTAATGTTGCTCACTCTCCAAATGAGCTCTTTGTCCTGGAGGAGCTAAGGTGTTAATACTGCAGGTCATACTTTCAGCTGTGACTCTAAACATTAAAATACGAAAACTCCTGTTAATGGGTATGGGTTACCTCTGAGGTGGCAAGTGCCTGCACTTATCCAGAGCAGAGCTACCTGTGAGTGGGGGAGGTAGACGTTTTACGGATATGCTCATAGCAGCATTGGACCCAATATTCAGACTAATTCCCTGAAGACCATTATGCACTCCAATGTGAAGTTTTGAATTTCCCAAATAGCAGACTTAAATATTTCACTCTGAAACACCCCTTTAAAGTGCAAGTTTAAAGGATAGCATAGAGTTGCATGCAAAGGGAGCATGAGTGTAAAGCATTCACAGTTCAAAGACTCAATAACCACATCTCCATCAGAAACACTGGATGAATAGCTTACTTATGGCAAGTACACAAGGAAACAGTCCAACACAGACCAGCAGTCTGCATAGTTCAGTGCTGTTTCATAAGCAGATGGAAGTACTTTTGTTTTAGAAGCTACTTTGGTTGTGCTATCTGTGGAAGGGGCTTTTCACAAGCACATACTTTTGACAGGTAAATTGACACAGTGAATAATCACTCTCATAAAGGCAGAAATTTAACTCGGCAGAGGTACCATTTTAAACTTGCTTCTGGGTCTAATTCTGCAAAGTACTGAACCCTGGAAGGTGTTGAGAAGACAGTTTACAGACCAAAGGTATGAAGACCCAAGTGAAGAAACACTCAGAGGTCAAAATGTTTCCTTGAATTTCCAACATCAACATGAAGCTGTTGTGGTTGGACAGGGGAAAAATAAGGGAGTTACAGATGTTTACATGATGAGGGATTGTTCCTTTCATAATCTAAGGAGGGTGATGCAATCATGAATGTAGCCCCCTTGCTAAGGAAAGTAGCTGTCCATATTTTTAATGCTCGCATACTGTCCCACCTTCATTAAATCACTTCAGCCTTTTGGAGTTGTCTCCTTAAAGGCAAGCCCTTTGTGTCCAGGGGAGTGCAGCACCCTGCTGGCAGGTGTCTACTCCAAGACTCACAGATTAATCTCAGTAAGGAAATGCAACTGTAGAGGACAGGTAGTTGAGGATAACAGGAGTTACTATCCAAGCACACCTTTGGTTAGTGGGGTAGAAAATACTGGTTTATGTAGCCTGTGACTCTCTTTAATAAAAGTATTTTGCATGTCTTTACCTGACTGAAACTGCTTTTAGTATTTGTGCTTTTTAGTTCAAAGCTTAAAAATGAAATGTACAAGGATTCAACATAAGCAGGGAACAATTTTAAAGTACCAGAAAGAAAATAAATAAAAATAAGAGAAAGACATGGGTTTATGTCAAGTAGGACCTGATATAGCAAAGGTTTATAAGCCCTGAGCAGCTTTTCCTTGGCTGGATAGTGTTGCTTTCTTCCCTGTCCTCAGCCCATTCCAAGTCTGTCCCTGTCCCAGAAGTGGGGATGATGTCAGAAAACCTGCTAAGGATCAACAGCCCTCCCTGTGGTATTCCTCAGAAATACCAAAGCTCACTGCAAACCACATGAGCCAGGGAACCCTTCAACTACAACTTGCCCGTGAATAAGTCTGTGCATAGCTTTTCCACAAGCACCTTAATTTATCACACTGTTTTCATCACCTGATATTATTTGTAGAGTAATTCTGCTAAGGAAGCCTGGGCATGCAGCTTGATTGTTGGCACCTAGTTCCACATGCTGATGCTGTAAATGTGAGCTGTCTTGTGTGGATGCCAAGTGTTGGTCTGTGCTCACAGAGTAGCCTAATGTTTTTCAAAGAGATCATTTAGGATCACAAATTCTAAATGTATTCTCTGAACATTATCCAGTATTCACTGAAAACTCACAGTTTCTTCAGAGTGTTTGACACTGAACTGCTGTTTTTGGATTAGTATCCTGGAATTAAAGGGGCAGAAATGCCAAAACCAAACATCCCTGGGAAAAGGAACTTTCACGTCTAACACAGGCCAGCTCTAAATGCTTCTCTTTCTCCAGGTGTCTGCATGGTAAGTGCATGGTGGCCAATGTTGCTTACACCTGTAAGTGCATGGAGGGCTACACAGGCATGTACTGTGACAAGAAGAACAATTCCTCAAATCCCTGCAGGATTTTGAAATGCAGCCGCGGGCAGTGTAAAATTTCCGAGCATGGGGAACCCTACTGCGAATGCGATCCTAACTATAGTGGAGAACATTGTGACAGAGGTACGCTTGGCCACAGGGCCCAGGATGCTGGTCTGCTGCATTTCTGGTTTACACTGTTGTTCTTACCTCTCTTCCATGTGACTCATATTTGGGGGTAAATGGCAAATAGTAGAAAATAAAGCTAAGTCAGCCTCTGCAGAGCTATATAGGGAGAAGAAAACGACGATACAACAGCTAGCTAGCTACTATCCAAACATACAGAAAGGGGGACATCTGTAGCAAAGGCGTTTATTCTCTGTCTCCTGAATCCTCAAGGTTTGCTGCTCCCAGGGTTTTGGTGGGATGTTTAAAGGAGAGGTTGTTGTGAGGTTTACCCTCAGCAAACAGTGATCAGTGCGGTCTTACCCTGCATACCAAGGGCTTTTACAGATGCCATGAGCAGGAACTGGAAGGCAGGAGGTACTGCTCATCTGAAGTGGCAGTAAAGATTCTCAGCTTGCTCCCTCTGATGCAGCCGGGTGGGTTTCCTGGGGAATCCCAGAGATCATGCTGGACTTTCCTACTAGGGCTGGGGCCCAACTCTTCTGCCGTGACCTGAAAAGACTCACTGGAAACTCAGTGAGTTCTATCTTCATCCCTTCTGCCTTTTTTCGTTCCTGTACCGAAGGAAGGAGCTGGCTTGTATTATTTTTACTTAGGTTGTGCCTTTCCTGTGAATGAACCACAGACTTTCCAAATTATACACATATACAGCCTCGCCAAAATGTATCTGGCTGCTGCAAAGTAACTGCAGAGCAGCACAGACATTTTCAGACATCCCAGGTCGCTAATGTCGTGCAGAGCAGGCTGACCTTTGATCCCGAGAAGTAGACATAGTAAAACTAATTCATATTTTGCAGGAGTGTTGCAGGATTCAATACTCAGCATTCATTAAAGCACTTCCAGAACTGCTGATCGAAGCCAGCAGGCCTGCTTGGCCTCTGCCTTGTGCCGGATATTACACATTTGTGTAACACAAGCTCTGTTTTGACGGCAGGTACAAAGCAGTAAAAGATTAAGGTCCTGCCCATGCCATCTGTTTGCCTTCAATATCATTACATGTACAGGGCTGTCTGCTGATGTTTGGGGAATATCTCGCAAAATAGTTACCACATTTTTTTTTCCTTTCTATCTCTGTTGTCTTACCAGAGAGTCTCTGCCAAGGAGAGGTAATTCGAGAAGTAGTCCGTAAGCAGCAGGGCTACACGTCGTGTGCCACTGCCTCCAAAGTACCCCGCCTGGAATGCCGCGGCAGCTGCGGCAATGGGCAGTGCTGCGTTCCTCTCCGGAGCAAAAGGAGGAAATACTTCTTCCAGTGCGTGGATGGCTCCACCTTCACAGAAGAACTGGAGAGACATGTGGAATGCGGATGCTCAAAATGCTTGTAAGCCATTCTCCAGTCTCTTGCCACTTTAATCGACTCAGAAGCGCTATCAAAACGGGACCTATTTACTTTCAGAGTGAAGAAGAAGAGAAGAATTATTAAGTATATTGTAAAATAAACAAAAAATAGAACTTATTTTTATTATGGAAAGTGACTATTTTCATCTTTTATTATATAAAGTATCGCACCACTTTGGGTATATGTATCATATAGTGAGTTATTTTTACCATGAAACTTTTTTAACAGCTGTAAGAAAAAAAAATTCAAAAGTGAAAAGTTAAAAAAAATATGTAAAGAAAACATAGCCTAACAGGAGAAATGTGGGGGTGACTTTATATGTATGCACAGTGAACAAATGTAAAGGTGTTCCAAGGACCTGCCACGGAACAGATACGGGCTGAAGAAATCTCCGAGGCTCCGGGTGGGTCTCCTAAGAGAGCAGATCCCCATGACTGACAGCCACCTCGCCTGCTCAGGCACCCTGAGAAAGCCTCCCCCTCAGTCCCTCGCTCTGCCTAACACTGCTGACGCTGTTTTGTTCCTGTACAGTGGCTCTGCTTGCTATTCTTGAACTGGTTCCCTATAGCACGTAGGCACTGCCATAGCTTGAGGCTAACTACATTATTTGACTATTGTAATACTATAATACATTTTTTGCTGTGTATGTTGTATTTATCTGTGTTCACATTATATTCTTCAGCAACTGTATCTATAGAGCACAGGCAGCTTTATCCAAAAGGGGACTAAGGGAAAGGAAGTGGGGAAATATATGTTGCTTTGGGAAATTTGGGGGCAAAATGTGAAATAAGTGCTAAGTAATGCCTAATAAATGACACAGTACTTTTGTGTAAACTCCTCAGCTATGTTATTTCCCAAATTTGTGCCTTCTTGCTCCCAGCCTTGAGCCTTTTTTTTATATATGAAATATAAGGAATGCACTGCTGCATAGTTTGTCACGCCTTGACACTTTAACTTGCAAAGGTTGTAAAGAGCATGAAAATATTGCAGGTGCCAGAACGCACCTGCAACGTAATGGATTTTAATCCCACTGTCACTTGAGCCATGGGTGTAAGCTGGGCTGTAGCTGCCTGTTCATCCACGCTCTGGTACCCAGCAGTTGGCTACGTTTCCACAGCTTTTTAAATGAGCAGAAGTTGCACTATATCCATGTGAAGGTATTCAGCCGACATTTGTCCACCTTAGTAGCACTCTTTTCTCTGCACAAGGAGAGACGTCACAGCTCCATCCCAGCCTGTTCTCACGTTTGGTGCAGATTGACCAATTCAGCCAAAGTTTTTCCATCTGCACTGCTTCATATCCTGCACTTGTGTCTCCCAAAGGACTCCCAACTTTAGCTGTGTTCAGAGCAAATGCTGAATAGGAAATGGAAATCAATGCAGGGATAAATTCTCACTGTGAAGGTGAGGGAAAAATTGACTCTGGGAGTGAGTTTCATTTTTGGAGGGTTTTTAGCAGGGCTACGTTTCAGGGTCAGTAAGTACGTGCAAAGAGTACCATGGATACCTTGAAGTTTCTCTTACTATAAGTTTCAAACATCTCCATCAACAACTGTTCCATTATCAGGGTAATTTATTTCTTTCCCTAATATACCAAGTACTATGGTCCTTTCTTCAATTTCTCTTTCTCTGAGAGGGGTAAAGTCAGAGATGATTCCTAGCAGCCGTAAGCTGCTTTTGGGAATGCTCACTGGTCCACCAAAACGATTTCAGATCAGGGGCTTCAGCAAAGGACGAGTAGGAAAGTTGAATCAAGTAAACAGGGCTTTTGTTTGACTGGGGCTTTGGAAAGATGCATAGAATGCAACCCTGCCATGACAAGTATAAATGTTTATTTCCCATTAACTAAAAGTGACCATCTAGCTATCATGCAACCAGAAAGCTGTAACTTGCTTAGCGTTCTTCTGCTATGTCAATCTCTCCTTAACTGCAGCAGTTCATTCATATTCTCTGTTACTACCAGAGCAACTTAAGCAGAAGGGACATAACCAATGTAACAGCCATCTCATAAAATAAGTTATCAGTATGTGGAGCCTGCAATCAGTGAAACATAACACAATCACTAGTTAATGTGCCAAACTGATTGAAACAGTACAGCTCAAGAGCCAGGGAAAAACTAACCCTGGTTTCAAGTACTATGGGCTGCTTTTTATTTTGAATATAATGTCAGAAGCTCATAGCAGCTGGAGTTTGTGGTGTACAACAAAAATCACCCAAACCTACAACCCACAGGTTTTAAAAATTCATGCAAGTAACTGCAGACACTTGTGCAAATATGTGCCTGGCACACCACTACCATCAGTGTTTCATTCCTACTTAAAACACTTTAATTTCTGAAGAAGCAGCTGCTATGATGCCAGGCAGAAGAAATCCAGACTGAGCAGTGGCTTACAAGCCCTCCGTGTGCTCTACTGCATGATTTGTAGCCACTGAACTGCCAAGGCCTGCAGAAACACGGCCCCTCTTGAACACCACCCAAAACTGTGTTCACTTTGTCCCTTGAGCAGCAATGCATACGAGAAAGAAGGTGACATTTACTCATGGCCTCGCGCCTGCTGGAGGGGGCTTTGAAAGGAATGACCATGACAGGCAAGGCAAAAGCCATCAACATCTTTTTAACACATCACTCTGGGATTTATTTAAGCAAAGCCTTGCACCAAAGTGACCAGCAACAACTCAGCAAGGCTGGCCCTGTTCCTGGCCCTTTTCTGTCATGGCACTTCAGTGTTAAGCGTTGGGATAAAGAACTAAGAATATCTATTTTGTAACCAAATGATGCAATTTTTGTATGCTTTTAGGCAGCACTTGCCATTGGATAGTGATGCTTTATGTCAATGATTCTCTGACTTGCTATAGAATTATGTTAAGAAGGAAATAAAAAGCATTCAGATGTGCCAAAAATGTGAGGTTAACTGAAGTGTAATTAGCTCTGAAAGTTCCTCTGTAACCTGCCTAATGTTACAATAGATTTCAAGAACTGCGGGTACAATGCAGTAGTTTTTACCTCTATAAAGTTTTAATATAAAGTGAAGAAAGATGCTTACCCTTAAAAATGGCAATGCAGACTGGTGTGAACTGATGTATTTTATTAATAGATTCTCATTGTGATGTAAGTTTAAATAAATTGTTGGGTTATGGAAGATTGTAACATACTTTGTGATGCAGATTATTTCTACATGTATTTGAGGTGTTGAGTCTGACCTTTTAGAGTACGTGAGGTAGCTCGTGGAAAATAATGGGGGAACTACACATGTTCCTCTTGTACAAACCTAGTCAGAGAATGGCTGTAGTTAAATGTAGTATGAACAGAGGTTACATATTTTTATGGCATCACAACCTAATCTTTTAGGAGTCTTACATGCACAGATGAATTAAGCCACATAGTTTTTGAGCCTGGGCATTTTCTCCAACAAACTACTTTATTTGCTGCCTTTTTTTTTTTTTAACTGTTTGAGAAAGGCCTGCAGCAAAAATACACTCATTAACTAATGATAGAATAAATGAAAGAATATTGGGAATTTCAGAGGAGGTCTGACTGAGGAAATGGAAGTCACACAGCCAACAGTGGATGACAGGGATCTCGTGATGTCCTGACACATGTATATTCCAAATTTGCTGCCACATCCCTGTAGCTGATTATTATTAGTGACCCAGATGTAACAGACCTCTTCCGTTCATTGCATTCCAGCCTTAGCACAGCACAAAATGAAGCTCCCACAGAGTCCTCAGCCTTCCCTCACCCATGCCCCTGTGTAATGCTCACATATTGATAATTATGCTTCAAACTACAGCCCTTAGAGCTGCCTTTGCCATTCCATGCAAAACTGGTGACAGCACTCAGCCAATAAAAACACTCAACCTTAATGAGCATCATTAAGCCTGAACAATGAAGGTTAATTATATAATTGTAGCAGATGGCAGCAGTTTCACCTAAAGCAAACCCAGCTGAGCCCACTAAAAAAGCTAGCGGGAACTGTTCAAAAATTTCTAGATAACGGCTGAAGTAACTGGTTTGCACAACATTTATTTGTATTGTTCATAGCTTTGCAGCGCATGGGTGCCTTGGCGAGCGCTCAAGCAACCGCAGCCCAAGGATAAAATGCTTTTGTTTGTGCTTCTGCTTGCAGTGCTCTAGGTATTGCTTTTTAGCCATTGGTCTGAGGCAAACAATGCTGAGAAACTGTCTATCCTGTGTTTCTTTATCTTTGTTTTTTCTAGCTGGCAGGGGATAGTTAGATGGTGTTGCTGTTTGCAGGGTGTTTGGCTGTGGGTTTTGCATTGCTTTCTGGGGGTCCTGTCACTTCTGGTCTCTGTGACCTCTTTTACGAGGTACCTCCCAATTCCTACTTCAGCTTAGACAAGACAGCCTTGCAGTTCAGTGCACTAGACACACAGAATTGGCTTAGTTTTGCCAAGCCCAAGGTTCCCTTGAGTAATCCCTTCAGCTTAAGGCCCAGCGAGATGTCAGGCGGGATCACGGGGTGGCAAGTCCAGTATTGTTCTGTGTGTGAGTTGAGCCAGAATGTTTTCCAGGATGTGCCCTATAGCTTTTGAGGACAGCTGAGGTGAACGTCAAACGAGGTGCCCTAAACCCGTCCTTGGGCCGCGTTGCTGAAGCAGGACGGGAGCCCAGAGACGGTACTGCCAGCCACTGGTAAGAGCCTTCGGGTTCTGTGGCGCACACCTGCGTCGTTCAGCTCTGATAGCCAAGACCCAGCGCTGATCCACCCTCCTGCTGCCACAACGCGTCCGCCCCACGCCCCGTGTCGGGGTCCCCAGGCAAATCACTTCCCCCGGCTGAGGCTGCTTTGTCCCCCTCCCGCTGCCGGGCTTGCGGGCGTTTGTTTCCTCACTTGTAGGCACGGTTATTTAAAACACAGAGAGCGGGGACAAATGCCACGACCAGGGCAGCCCCACCCCCACCCCAACCCGGCGCGGGGAGCGGCGCTGCGCCGAGTCCGCCAGCAGGTGGCGCCGTAGGGCGCGGCCCGGCCCGCTCCGCGCGGCGGGCGCCTGGG
>VYZW01043244.1:1445-16943 GCA_013401315.1 Balaeniceps rex | reverse complement strand
CCCTCGCGGACTACAACTCCCAGCGGCCCCCGCGGCGCCTTTGCAGCAAGAATTGCCCAATTTCGGCCTATTTCCCCCCAAATTCCCCGAGCAGCCGCTCCCCTCCCGCCCGCTTCGGCTCGGGGAGGGCGAGAGCCAGCCGCGGGGCCACAGAATAAGAAAAAAGAGCACACAACGAGCTTCGTTTTTTTTTTTTTTTTCCTTTTTTTGTGTTTTTTTTCTTTTTTTGCATTTTTTGCTGAAGGCTGGTCAAGAGGTAGGACAGAAAAGGTCGTTTTTGGCCTCTAAACATTGCAAAAGACCAGGTTGGCAAAGCTCCGGTCGCCTTCCGCTACCTGCTACGCACTCCCAGCACGACCCGGGATATTGGGGGAGTTTTATACAATTATTTAAAAACCAAGAAAGGAAGAATTTTGTCTTCCAAGAGTACCAGAGTGTCTGTCTGATATCCACATGCAGGGGAAAAAAAAAGAAAAAAAAAGAAAATTTGAAGCGTAAGTCGTGTCAAAGGACTCGGCGTCCTACCCTTAAATAAGGAAACGTACAAAGGTGGCTAACGGCTGTGCAAAATATTAATTTGCTAAGATATTTTACATAATCAGTACAGGTAAATGTAGAAATCGGTAAAAAAAAACCAAAATGAAAAGAAAAAAAACACAACCCGGCTGGTTCGTTAAGAATTCATCACATTTTAGCAACAGGATTTTCGCTGTCCCGGGGTGGAAATCCTCGCTCGGGAGGGGGAGCCGGGCGCCGTCCCGCCGAGCGTTCCCCCCCTTTTTTCCCCCGTCGTAAGGCAAAGACGACCCCGAAAAACGCGCCGAGATACAAAAACCCACGTAAACGAATAATTTATCGTCGAAAAAACCCGGTGTAACAAAAGCGGAGAGACGGAGGCTTTATACAAGAGGCTCTTTTCACACAGACGGTGCGAAGGCTGAAGGCGCGGCGGCTTCAGGATTCACACGCTTTTGGCTTCTGATAATTTTTTTTTTTTTTTTTTTTTTGTACAACGGTTTATAATACATTTTAAATCGTTCGGAATGCAAAGGAGAACGGCACGCGACTTCCGAGGAAAGGAAAGGAAACCCAAAAGGTTGACATTGTGCAATTTGCTGCCCCAATTTTCAGCGGCAGTAGTCCCTGCATTTGCTGTGTTTCAAAAACGTGGATCTTAAGAAACACGTAAAGGAGGAAAAAGAAGGCAAAAGTCGGCAGACATCCAGCATCTCGTTTTGTTTGTGATTTTTGTTTTTTTTTTTTTTTTTTTTTTTTTTTTTTTAAACAACGTGGATGACAATTTCATGATTAAAAATGCTTTTTCTTTTTTTTTTCCTTTTCTCTCTCTCTCTCAAATAAATACATCGGTATCTGGCGCTCGATCTGATCAATCGCGGCGGTCGATGAAGGCTCCGTGACGCTGCCGGCGGCCCCGCCGGTTTCAGAGTCCTCTCCTCCTTCACGGCGTTTCGAAGCCCGCCACGCGGTATCCCGTTTGGTTGGTTATCACGCTCCCGTTCTGCCCCTGCGGCGGCTGCACGCCGTAGTTGGCGCCCATCCACGCCGCCGAAGACTGCGTCTGACTGTCGGGGAAGCGGAGGGGAAACGGTTCGTTAGGCAAACGTGTCGGTAACGAGGGAGAACTTAACGGGGAACGGGGGCGCTCTCCGAGCGGGGCCGTCCTGGATCCGTACGCACGCTCCTCATCCCACGGCTCCAAGTAACGAAGGAGCAGAACGTCCCGGTGGCTTTTACGCTGCTACCGACTCGGATTGTCGCCTCCCCCGGGGGAAAACCGGCAAAAAAACCCCCAAATACTCACTTAAAGCCCTGCTGATTCCACGCTTGCCCGTACATCCCGTAGGCGGGGACCTGCCAACCGTTGGGCACGTACTGACCGATCTGGGCGTTGCCGTACCACTGGCCCCACTGCCCGTACGCCGGCGGGTAGCCGATCTGGTTCTGCAAAGGGCAAACACCCAGGTGTTAAGCGGCGCCTGAGAAAGCGGCGATTTTAGGTCAACTCTTGAGCGATTTAGGTCGTCCCGCCTGGCGAGCCCCGTCTCCGACGCCGGCTCACGAGTCTGCTCGCTAAAATGACACCGAAACGGCCACGCGGACGTTCAGCCGGGCACCGCTTCTCAATTAGCTCTCAATTAGCGAGCGTTTAATTACTAGAGCGCCCCGTTGCCCCCCACCCCAATCAACAACGCAGTCACCGACTCAAATATCTGCAGAGACCCTGGGAACAGGAGCGGCGGCTCCGGCCGCCTTCGCGCCGCGGAAGACATGCCACGTGCCGGCGGGTATTTTGCGAGCTTTCTCCAGAATTTTACAGCACACTTTTTTACGTAACGAGTCAGCACGTTCCAAGGGATTTAAAAATCTTTGGATTGTACTTCAGAGAAATACGCTCTGATGGAATAAGGCGTAACGTAGGCGACGCGTGCTACGCCAAGTCTCTAACCGGCACGCGCGCAGACTTCACGGCCGCTTAACGAGTTTCTAGCAAAGACTAACGAGCAAAGCCACCGTCTTTAGCAGAGGAGAAGTTCTGACCTGCTGGACCGGACTGATCATGTCTGGCGTCTCCTTGCCCCAGTAGCACTTCACTACGTGTCCTTCTATAGTTGTTCCGTTGACGGAAACGATCGCGTGAGCGGCACTCTCGTGAGAGTTAAACCTGTCGAAACAGGAGCCGTGCCGATATGAATGACTCACTGGGTGAGTAACAGCCAGAAGTAACCCCCGGAGAGTCCCCGCTGGCTCAGCACAGATTTGGGCTCTGTCAGAACACCAGCCCGACCGCAAAAACTCGCTCCTGTCACCCCCATGGTGGGCGGCGGGGACCGCCAGGCTACGGTCGCTTTTCCCGCCTCGGTGTCGTAACTCGCCCTAAACAAATGGGAAAATTAGGGTCTGGAGCACAAGTGCTGTGAGGAGCGGCTGAGGGAGCTGGGGTTGTTCAGCCTGGAGAAGAGGAGGCTGAGGGGAGACCTCATCGCCCTCTACAACTCCTGAGAGGAGGGTGCAGGGAGGTGGGGGTCGGTCTCTTCTCCCAAGGAACAAGCGATGGGACGAGAGGCAATGGCCTCAAGTTGTGCCAGGGGAGGTTTAGATTGGATATCAGGAAAAACTTCTTCACCGAAAGAGCGGTCAGGCATTGGAAGGGGCTGCCCAGAGAGGTGGGGGAGTCCCCATCCCTGGAGGTGTCCGAAAAACGTGTAGCCGTGGCACTTGGGGACATGGTTTAGTAGGCATGGTGGTGTTGGGTTGAGGGTTGGAGTGGATGATCTTAGAGGTCTTTTCCAACCTTAATGATTCTATTCTATTCTATTCTATTCTATTCTATTCTATTCTATTCTATTCTATTCTATTCTATTCTATTCTATTCTATTCTATTCAAGTTCAGCGGCAAGGAGAGCAAGCCAATTGACAACTACTTTTTGTTATCTGGAGCCTCGTCAACAGAGAGACGAGGACGCTTCTGGCAACGACCCTGAAACTTGACCGTCCGCCTCAGTGACTCCACTGTGAAACGACACAAGAGGAACAGGCGGAGCTCTCTCACGACGGAGGGCGCCGTACCAGTTTAGACGGCGTTAAGGGGTTTTTTCTCCGTGTGTCGAGAGCGCTACAAGCCGTAACTCGCTCCCCAGATCAGGCTGCGGTCAGAGCGGGCTGCTGGAAAGCACACCCTCCGGTTCGGCGCACGCCCGGCCACGCTCCGCCGACACCGAAAGCACGCGAGCCCGTAGTTCTTGTGAAATTCCTCAACGCGCAAACCGCACGACAGCCTACCGTACAAAGGAGTAGCCTTTATCTGGGAAGACTCGAATTTCCATTATCTGCCCGAAGGGAGAAAAGGTCTGGCGCATCAGCTGTTCTGAAGCAGGAAGAAAGAAGAGCGTCAAAACGGGGCGACCGCTGCGTTCGTCAGAGACGTTCAACGCGACGGGAGTTTGAAGCCACGATACCTGTCAGTCCCGAAGTAACACCTCCGCAGTACACAGTGCAGTTGCTGGGGCTGGACTGATTGACCACATCGTCGTAAGACAGTTGTTTGGCGTTTGCTTAAAGAGATTTTACAGAGCTGTTCAGTGGCTCAGACAGGCATTAGGTAGGAATTCTAATCCCGACTGGCGCGAGACGTCGAGCGCAAACCGCAGACGCCTATCGAGTCGCTCTGATAGACCGAATTTAACAGCTCTCCAATGGAAACGCTCTCTTGGACACAGTCCCGCTTTGTATCGCAACAGAAAGCCCCAAAAGCGAGGGAGCAAAGTTAAAAAGCCAGAGTCGTCCTGGCTGTCTAGAGAGAAAGCAAGCTTCCGACTGGCGTGCGCAGAAGCCAAGGGAATCCCCCTCGCGGCGGTAACACAGTCGCCGTAGCTAAGGAAGCTGCTTTACTGAGGAGGCTCGGAACCGTTCGAGAGCGCCTTCGCTTTTAGTGCCCGCTTTCCCTCCTCCCACGATCTCCGAGGCTCGCAGCTCGCCCTTTCCTCTTCCTCCTTACGGGTGCGGCGGGAGGTTTGCAAAGACGCAAATAACCGAGAACCTACATTCGTATGTACTCTTTGGAGCCGGAGGTTTTCTCGTCGCCCAGTTCGTTCTGATTTGCCTTCCGCCCAGCCACTGACCACCCATCTGCTGAATCGCATTCTCTGCGTCCTGTCCACCAGAGAGGGAGAGAAGGAAAAAAACCCCCCGTCGGCATCCCTTCCTTTTGCCACAGAGCCAAAGGAATGACATTGCCGCGCACCCACCCCGTCTGACGCTTGCTACGTGCCAAAAGAAACCCTACTTCAAAAGAAGTGGGTTTAGGCGGGACGAAGGCCCCTGTGCTGGGCACTGGGGAGGCCGCACCGCGAGTGCTGTGTTCAGGTTTGGGCCACTCACTCCAAGAAGGACATGGAGGTGCTGGAGCGTGGGCAGAGAAGGGCAACGGAGCTGGGGAAGGGTCTGGAGCACAAGTGCTGTGAGGAGCGGCTGAGGGAGCTGGGGTTGTTCAGCCTGGAGAAGAGGAGGCTGAGGGGAGCCCTCATGGCCCTCTACAACTGCCTGAGAGGAGGGTGCAGGGAGGTGGGGGTCGGTCTCTTCTCCCAAGGAACAAGCGATGGGACGAGAGGCAATGGCCTCAAGTTGTGCCAGGGGAGGTTTAGATTGGATATCGGGAAAAACTTCTTCACGGAAAGGGTTGTCAAGCACTGGACCAGGCTGCCCAGGGCAGTGGTGGAGTCCCCATCCCTGGAGGGATTTAAAAGCCGGGCAGACGAGGCGCTTGGGGACATGGTTTAGTGGTGGACAGGGACGGTTGGACTCCATGATCTTAGAGGTCTTTTCCAACCAAACGATTCTGTGATTCTGTGTGAAGGATGCCGCTGGGCCTCACCGAGCGCGCCTCAGACCCCCTCGAGCTATGCCAGACGTTATTGTCACTCTCTGTCACGCCCCTACGCTGCTCATTTGGATGTCGCTTGCCACGTGCTTCAGAAATGCTAAAGCAATAGCGGAGCGTCTCAAGAAACAGAGAAAAGCCTCTCCCTCAACAGGCAGGGAAACCGAAGGCGGACGGAGACGGGGACCGACGGTATGCCTTCCCCGTAGCGGCCGCTGAAAATCATCGCCCGCTTTCCAGGGGCGCTCGAGACCGTGCCGCGGCTTACCCATTTATTGAAGAAGGAAACGAAGCCGTATCCTTTAGATTTTCCCGTCGCCATGTCCTTAACCACACGCGCGTCTCTAAAAAGCAGAAACGAGAGCCAGTTTAGCGCCTTCAAAGGATGACCTTACCGAAACGACAACTCGAGTCACACGTACAGCTTATTTTCATGTTTCACCTCTACTAACGTCAACTGTTTATTGCACCAGCAACACAGTCAAAGCAAAAGGCTTCTTTTCTAAACAGAACTTTACTAATGCTTTGCCAGGTAGTAGCAAAATTAAACTTAATTGTGTAAACATGCAAATCAATAGCTTCTCTAACAAACATATGTACTTTACGACAGTTGGCTCCCGCTTCAAAATGCTTTTACAGACTGTTAAGACACAAAGCATGGTCAAAGCAGCTATTCAAAAGAATCACTTAAGGCACGTAGCTGACTAACATTAGCTGAATGGCTCTCTTTTAAACCGTGCAATTTTTAAACTCGCTATTTGCCAACACATTCTACCTACTCATTCAAAATATTAAATAGAAAAAATGAAAAAAGATAGGAATTAAAAGGCATACGTCGCCTGTTAACCGAATTCTTTAATTTTCTCGGGTCAATTCGTTACCCCCTTTTTGGACTGTGGGCAGCTGTAAATTTTGAGAGATTGACATTTTCAGAAATTATTGAAGAAAATAAAACACCGAAACATTCATGTCTTAAACTACATATTACACATCATTTAAAACTGCATTTGTACAACAGCAATCATACAGGACTGATTGGAAACTACGAGATATTAAAAAAAAAGTAAAAAAAAAAAAAAAAAAAAAAAGATTTATAAAAGTAAATAAGAAAACTACAACGTTTGTCCACTGTGAACTGTAGCTTGTAGTTAGCCATGGCAATTCTGTCCATTCTTCAGAGACAACTCTGCAAAATAACCAGAGCCCTATTATTTGAGATTGAGTTACAAATGAGAACCCAGCTACAAGAGCTAAACCCCACTCGTGGAACGCCGTTCTACGGCGTTTCTCAGGCAATTTGCGTACGAGTTAGGCGAGGGTCGAGATGCTCTCGCGTACAGGCCACCCTCTCCTCCCCTCCTTCGCCCCACACATACAGGCATTAAAAGAACAGAAACAACAACATAAAACCAGTCAGAAAGTCATGCAATGTAACTTACGGCTGTATAAAATAATAGGGTTCAGAGAAACTAGCGTTAACATGTGCACAACATTTAGCATTCCGAGACTGGCGAGAAAAGTCACAATGAAGAGAAAGTTCGTTACACCGGGGTTTTTCAGCCTTACAGTAACGGCAAACGCTGCATCGTGAGCCTAATCCTGGCACACGTGAGCCCACGGCGGCGATTCCATTGCCGAAGGCCCGAGGAAAATACCTCTCCCAATGCTACGGTAAGAAATGTTATTTCTTTCCTCTTTGTGAGACACCCCCCCCCCAACCTTCCCCCTTTTTTCTTTCCCCTTTCCTGGGTTAGGCCAGAATTTGGGTCATATGTTACAAATTGCCTGAGAAGAGCCACTTTGGTAAGCTTAGATCGGTTTGCTCTCTAGAGCCTATAGAGGGAGGGGAGGAAAAACTCATCTCTACTTACCCTCAACTGAAAACTTTGAAAATAAAGACTTGAGAACAAGTGAAAACATGCGTACAGCAAGCATAAAAGGAAACCACAATGAAAAGTGTGCTTTTACAGTGATTAAAAAATCCAGATGCAAAGAATTACCAAAATTTCTTATGCGCTAATCATGCAGTAGTTCAACCTCGGTGTCTTAAAAAAAAAAGCTCAGTTTAGCACCAACCAAGACAATGTTAAAAAAAAAAAAATAAAAAAAATCATCAGGAAATATTCCGTTAGCACCACATTTCCCAAAGCTAGTCACTGATGAAGAACAGGTCAATTCAAGTACCTTCATTCGACTTAAAAGACAGTAGCAATATCTTTCCAGGTTAAATGTAAACGAGGAGAAAATTTAGGTCCCTTTGGCTTTATTTAACCCCTCGGTTTTGGAACACGAGTTCAAAAGAGTCATGACGGGGACAGTTCTTAATCTACTACTTCTGTGGGAGGAGAAGAACTGAGTTTCATTTCGGACAGTCGGCTTGAGCCAGGGCAGACCGCGAGTTTTCCGTGCGTTAGCTCGACAGCTGTGCGCCGAGTACCCCAAAAGCAAGAGCATCGCTACCCCCTTCCCCGTCACCGCCACCACGCAGCAACAGCTCTGCGTCCAAAAAGCTCTGCTAGAAAAGATGGGACGATGGGCACGGCCCCACGGACCGACGTTCACTGTGATTTTATACTCCCCCGGCTTTTTTTTTTTTTGCTTCAGGCTCAGGAAGGGTTTCGCTTTTTTGGGGGGGGTCGTTTGTTAAAGGTGACCGTCCAGCCAACTGTCACCTCAGAAACCCAGCGCCGACTAAGCGAGGGGAAACCCTGCGTCACAGCTCCGCCGCGGTCCCACCAACGCGGCCGTCTCTTTCTCTCTTTCTATCTCCTCCCTTTCGCATTCATTCCAGCTGCTCAGATCTACTTTAGAGTCCCTCGTCCCTTCCGTCCAGACCGCATTCGGCCAGAGGATAAATTGACTCTCCTTAGGAGTCCGACCCTCTGCGTTTCCTAGATGACAATTACAAAGGATGCAGTCAAGCATTATAGTTGTCTGAAGCAAGTCACATTCGGATCACATTTTTGTTTTTTTAAACCTTATCATAAGAGGAAATCAAGCTGGCATTAAAAGAATAATACACTGGACTCTTGAGGGGGAAAAAAAAACAAACAAAAAACAAACTTACTTCAATTAAATGCTTCACTACCCAACACTCCAAAGCACTCTATGTTCTCTTACATCACCATCAAGAAACTTCAATGTCCAGTACAGACAACACTACAAGGAAAATTAATGGTTTACATTTGGAGGATGGAATGAACGAACCGCTCCTTACTCTGCTACACCCTGACTACAACAAACTGGCAGGTGGAGACCTGCGAGCACCGTTCCCCGCTTGTAACACGTTCGCTTGTTACGCCATCGCTCTGCACCGCTGGGATGAGCGCAGCTCCTTGACCCGAGACGCCCCGTGGTTTTGGCCGAGCCCTTCGGGTCAAGGACTTACGCTGACCCAGCGCCAAACGCTTCGAGGCCGCTCTAGCTGCAGCCTCTGGGTGCCCCAAGGAGCCTTGCGCTAAAAAAGGTTCATTTTGTGGGAAATGGGAATTTAGCTGCAAAAACACATTGGCTACCGGTGGCCGGCACACCACGGCTGACAAAAAAATCCAAAGCCTCACAAGACGTGAACGTGCAAACGGACTCGGTCACAAACTGTGCAGCGGGACGGTGATCTGATCGCTGAGAGGGCCAGTGAAATGCAAACCCCAGGTTTAGGAGTCAATTTTTTCCAGCGTTGCTTTGCCAAACGAGGCAAAACCAAAGCAAGTTGGATGCTACTTTTCTAGGAAAGCAGAACAAGCTACTATAAAGGCATCGGGTTACGCATCCCTGCTTAACGCCCGACCGTTCAGGCTCAAGTCGCTGTACGAACAGATGAATGTATATTCCTGCACTGCGACAACTCTCATTTTTTTACTTACTGAAACATAAGGCTGCCTCCATTTAGGAGAGATAACTTTTAGTTTATTTGCCCTAGGAAATTACTTACGATATTCTTCCAAACGGTGCAAAAGCTGCTTTTATGTCTTCGGTTGTAATTTCTGGACTGAGGTCTCCAACAAAGACGTGGAAATGGTCTTTTTGGGAAAAAGAGAAAAAAGGATCTTAACGTCCGAAGACGACCCCCCGCACACGCGCGCGCACGCACACGGAGCGTAGCAACCTCGCACAGCACGGCTTTCCGGCTGTTATTAAAAACTACACGAAGACTAGAGTTTACTATGAAACACAATATACTGCTCTTCGTAACAGATCCTTTGCTCGGCAGCGCTACAGAGTCAGTGAGTTTAAGGATACTACAGCGACGTACGGCATTTACGTTTTGTATTTTACAAACTGCTTTTAAGACCAGCTGGCATTTACCGTACAAAGCCTTAAACTATTTACTTAATGTGCCGAGACTACGCCAAAATCTTTCTCTCCGTACGCTAGCGTTATGCTTCGACACGGCAGGAGATCGCTAGCTATTCCAAATCTGATCAATCGAACGGATTCAACAAACGCAGGATAACGCTCATTCTAGAGCAGGACGTATTTTGATCCTAGCCACGATGCCTGGTTTAACACCGTCGGTTGTGAAGAACAAATCAAAAAAAATACCTCGCGTGGCAACAGTTTGCTGTTAAAGCATTTGAGTTCTCAAAAGTTTTAGTTGCCCAGCCAATACACGTGAATCCACGTGAATTCAGTGTGCGTGAATCCGTGTGCGAGCGAACTAAGGCTGAAGGCAACAGAATGGAAAGAGTAATCCCTCCAATTTGTATCAGAGCCGTAAAAACCACGCACCAAAGAGAAACAAAAGTTCTGTATCTAAGGAGTTTCCCACTACAATCAAACAGTATGTCACATACCATCCTAGCAATATTAATAATATAATATTTATTTAATAATAAATAAGCCAAAATTTGGCTTATTTGTACTACAGCAGGTACGAAAGGCTCGAGTCCGCTCGGACGCGGATGTAGTTTAGCCCCGCTGGCCTGCAGAAATTCACAGCAGCAATCCGTAGGCTCGCTGCGAGCGATGGAGCCCGATTTTGGAAACAGGCTAGATGCTCCCAAGGAGCCTGTCTGCAGGAGCGCACACTGCAGCCTCGCGGGGAGCCAACCACACTGCCTCGATAGCAGGGGACAAGGGCTTTTTGGGTTTTTTTTACAATTGCACTCAGGACAAACAGCTGGAGATCAGCACCAGAACTAAACAGCGGATGCTAGATCACTTTCTGATGCTATGGGGAAACGAAAGGGACTTCTTCCCATAAAAAATAAATTCATAACGAACGAAAACCCCATACATAGCTTCAGGTGGTTAGTGAATACCCTCGAGAGATTTCATTTTATGTTTAAGAAGATACAATTACCTTGTGAACGCTGTGTGTTGACAACGGTACTACCTGATGACAAAGATTAGATTTGTTCTTAAGTTTATTAACACAAACACATTAAATAATATCTTAGGATTACGATCAAAACATTACTGCATATAATTGTACGATGCTTACTGTTTACGTTTAAAAACTACTCGTACAAATCAAACGCGTGCTCAAAGCATAAGCGACACTTACTGCTGGTGTCTTTCTTCTGGCTGCTGGGGGTCGTCGCCCAGTTCACTTTGACCTCCTGCAAACGTTAGTCGCTCACGTTAGATCAAGCAAATCCCAACTAAGCTCAGACACCCCCAGCACTTAAATTCTGACACTACAGGGGCACCAAACGTGGAAGTCTGGGGGGAAAGCTTAAGGTTAAGACACATTTCTCGGGAGAAGGTTCGTTCTTCCAAACCAGGTTCCACTGGTTAAGAGCAAAGACGGTAAACAGACCTCGTCTGGGAGTTTGGTTTGGTTGGGTGTTTTTTTTTTTTTTTTGCAGGGGCTGGGAGAGAGAGATGTTATCCTGTTAAGGTCGGCAGAGTTAAAACATTCCTTCTGCCTGCTGTCTCTGAGCCCTCCCCAGTTCTACATCCCCACCTCCCTCTGCATTCTTCCTACAGCAGTCAAAACAGTTCCTCTTGTTAGTCGTGCCACGTTAAGACCTCCGTCCAAACGGGGTGCCTAACATTTGCAGCGTATCCGCTTCGTCTCAGGTGATATTTCACCCACGGATATTTCACCCGCACCACCTGAGATAGGCTGTTTTTCAACTCCAACTCACCCTGTAGACACGACAGCTTACCTTACCCATTATCTTCCGGCCATTCATAGCAGCCAGTGCCGCAGCCGCGTGCCGGTGCTCATAGAACTCCACAAAACAGTACGGATCATTTCCAGCTGTCTGATAAAAGAAACAAACAAAGGATTACTGATACACACCTCTTCAAACTGCACCCTCGCTATTATACTCGGCTCCTTATTCGTTCCACCTAAACGTCTCGAAATGGATAGGCTTTTCTACTCTAACGCGCCAGGAGGCTGCAGTTCCGCTTGAGAAAGGTTAAAGTATGGCAAGGAAGAGCTTTCTCATCTCCTCTACAACACCCACATGTATTAACCTGGTTCACCCCCTCTTGCGATATCCACCCATCCTTAAATTTAACGTCAGATACGAGGCAGAAATGATGCCAAAACTACGTGACTCTGTTCTCCAGCCTTATTACATCCCTTTAACACGGTCAGGCCATTATTTCCAGTGGAATTCTGAAACGTGCAAGTACGGCCCAAAGCCATTAGCTACTTAGAAACATGAAAATCATTAGCTCTTACATCCATTATCATTTTGCAGTTTTTGCATGGTCCGATCTGGCTGAACAGCTGGAGGATCAGAGCTTCGGTCACATCTCTTGACAGGTTCCCCACGTATCTATAGGATCAAATAAAAAGTTAGAAGCCGTCCTGACGCTCCGGTCTGCTTGTCGGTAACTGAACAAACGCGGCCCAAAGTTGTTCCCCCAACACCCAGCCCGCCAGGTTAGGCCGTCGAAATGAAGCGTGCGGCAGGACTATGTCCTGACTCGCGGAGCAACGAGGCAGAAATTGTTTGGTGACGGCGGGCAGTGACAGCGCCTGTCCTCAGTCCCACCAAAGGTCTGCGTTTCTAAAATCTCCCCCCAGTTCAAAGCTGAACGCAAAGCCAGATACGGCCAACTCCACCTACCAAATGGATTTCTGTGTATAGAAATGGCAGTTACGACAACCATACGCAGTCATCGTTCACCAAGCACCATCTCCCTAGCTGCCCTAGTAGCTCAATCTGGTGTTTAGGAAGCACATTACACAATATTTAGTCAGTTCCTTTTAAAAAAAGGACGCAGCGTCTGAAAGCATTTGATCTGCCTGAAACAACCAAGGGCAAACGTGCTCAAGTGTGGGCATCCCCCCCATCCTCCTCCATTTGAAAGGATCAGCCTCGTCAAGCACAAACAGAACCCGAACCCCTGCTCCGATTGGGGATTTTGGCACTCTCAGCGACGAAGATCCTCCTTGATCCACAGGTGGGGTTTTTTGTTGTTGTTGTTGTTAAGCCCAAGTCATGGGATTTTTAAAAAAAGCACACAGAGAAACCTCAGCTCCAAAGGTGTGGCAGCACCTTTCCGCAAAGGAACGTTATGTGGCAAACCGCGGCCTCCGCAACGAGAACTGCGGCCACATCGCGCTGCTGAGACCACGTCAGTAAATCGGCAATCCTCCCCGTCTCGCTGCAGGAGCTGCAAAGATGTTGTAAGAAAACAACAAGGCAGCAAAACCAGCCACTTCTCTCGCGCTCCTTCTGTTGACACAAGGCTGCGAACAGCCTTCCTGAAGAGATGGATGCGCTCCAATATTTGCTTTAGCAGGAGAGAATGGGGGAACAAGACACACGGCCTCTGTCTTCCTGTCAGAAATGACCCGGCAAGCCACGTATTAATAATTTGAACAACTATTTTAGGCAGGACTCAGAATCACGCTTCTTTTTAAAATCAACACATGCTTCACCAGAATCAGGTGGTCACAGGCATCCTCTCGCTCAACCAAGCGAGCAATTCCTGCGCTTCGGATGAGACTGCCTTAAACAGAGGAGGGTTTAGCGCCCTTCCATTAAGGCAATTAACTTGGTGCTCGATAACGCCAGGACATTCTACCCCGCATCAAGTTCAACCGAGAGTCATAACTAGCGAGACTGCTTTTTCTCTTTTTTTTTTTTTTTTTTTAACATTATCGCCATTTGGATAACGAATAAGCCAAGGCACTAAAGCGATGAGACTCTCACGTCACCTTCTAGGCCTAAGTTTATTAACAGTTTATTTGTAACTGAAAGTTGCCTAGACACGGTGTCTACACCCCGACCTTTGCACTCGCGCTGGATTTTCACCCCGATAATCAGACAGGCATCTCCCGAAGCATTCCCTATCTTAACACTGGATTTAGCTGGAAAAAGCAGGATTTAGGTAAGCGGTCTCCGACAGCCCCATGCATCTCTGTGCAGCCAGACCCTTCAAAATGCATCCTCGAAGGATCAACTGCAGCAACGTATATGTGTACATATATACACATATAGAGAGAGACAGTGCGTGTAATCGCGTACCAGATGTTGACCTACTTGCTTCTGCACAAAGGTAAAAACGGATCTCGGCTCCTCGTGCACAGACACGGTCAAGGCATCCCCTAATGGCCACGCGAGCAGGAACGACACACAGAACAAGCCCTAAAAATGGGAGGGGGAATCGTAAAGCGCATCGGTCACGCAGAAAACCAAATGAACATCGTACAAATTCAGCAGCGTTTTTCTCGTGTTATTTGTCAGCGTAACCTCGTCACCCGTAGCTGCGTACATCTGCTGCCTGCTCTCTGCAGCCAGCGAGTCTGGAGAGGTTTCCCCAAACCACTAGCTGATAAACTAAACCAAAGTCCCACGATGCTATCAACCGTGCCAAGACTGACGGGAAAAACATAGAGCTGTAACCCCCCAAGCAACAATCCCCGTGTTATTGTCTCTGACGTACTCTCCCCGTGCTACACCCGAGCTGTTTGACCATCCTAACCTTTCCACGGAGTTTCGTTGCAGCTCTGTTTCCGCGTAGCTGGCACACGGGCAGGGTCCAGCACACCCGGACCCTGTCCTGGACCAGTTATACAAGAAATAACCGAGCGCCGAGGTGACCCGGCCAGGTAGGGCCAGCGAACACAGGAGGAGATCTCTCCTGCGTGACGGTTCCGTCGTCTCCCGCACCTTTCCCATCCCTCTCTTTCCTGCTGATTGGATTCTCATTAACGAGTTGGTCGATGTTTTTTGCAGGTGGACTATACTACACAAGGCAAACTCTGCAGGCAAGTCCATTTATTCACTGCACATTGACCGGTATGCGGCTTCTTGAAAAGTAATACCAAACTATTGAGTGTTAGCACTTCCACATCTTTTCAGACACACAAAGTAAATGAGAAGTAGACGTATTCCACAAGCATCTACGGACGTATATGAAAAATACAAACAAGAGGTCTTTGTAAAGTTCAAAAACACTGCCTGCCTTGTAACCGCTCTTCCAATTTATAACCTCTGCCGTTGAAGAGTGGCTTTCAAGGAAGGTCACTGGCCATGTGAAAATGAGCTGCCTATCCAGGAAATCATTTACATAAGTAACACAGCTCCCAACGTGCTTCGAAACGCCAAGGCTCCAACAGCCCCTTCAAAGAAACAGGCTACGTGGAAATGGCAACACCAAGAAGTTACTTCCAATGACGTCTGGAATCTGTTCCAGAAAAATGACTAAAGAACTAAAGAAAAAGGCACGCGCGTTGCAGAGCGCTTTGGTGGCCCCTCGCGACGCGGCAAGATGACGCAACCGAGGAGGGGGCCCCGTAACCCACGTCCAGATGGGGTTTCTGTAGCGCTACCTACAGAAATCCTCGCGCGATCAACTATTTACCGCAGGCTTCAGACCCGAGCTGGAAAGAGATTACTTTTAGCTGCACTTTCTTCCTTCAAGCTGCTCGTTCTGAAGCCAATCTGTGAAATTCAGCTCATGACAATCCTCCGCGTGACTTGAGAAAGTCACTCGGAGCCATTCAGAGAAATAGCGTTCTCAGCACGTTGCTCAATAGTCACTTCTGCAGCTCAGAAACCTGGCCGTGTTTGTGCAATGAGCCGCACGTGCTCAAGGACGGGTAATTTACTCCCTCGAGCACAGCCCGCGTACTGCCGAGACCACTGAACTCCAGACAACGATTTCATTGGGATGGGGGGCGGGGG
>VYZW01043237.1:0-11902 GCA_013401315.1 Balaeniceps rex | reverse complement strand
GCTGCGGCTGAAACACTGGAACAGGCATTATGAATTCTGTTGTTATTGCTGTAAGCTTGAAAAATTGTCATGAATATGAATCTTTTTGCCTACACATGCTATAGAGAGAGTAATTTTTTTTTCAGAATTTTAATGTCATATGAGCAACAGTGAGATTGGCTTTTCAGTTCACTTGCAGGCTGAATGAATGGATGAGAGAGTGAGAATGGGGTTTCATGATACAGATGAACTGATTTCATGGTTCACTGTAGCTGACGGGTACATTTCAAATCCTCTCTTGCTTTCCTCAGGCAGCGTAGTCCTGCCCTCTTTCTTGTACCAACCTTACTTCTCAGTGAAACTTTTCAGCTTACTATAACTGCAAAAAGGGGGTTTTCTGATGGGTTAATTTTCTAGCAGTTTAGTGAGTTGAACTGGCTCATTGAGGGATCAGACAAGTATGAAGGCAGTGCAAGGTGGGAGCAAGAGCGGAGGGGGGAAACTGTCTTTTTGGCAGTAATGTTTTAGAACATCTCAGTTGTATTGTGAAATACTACCTTAAGAGATAACATCCTCGGGTGTTGTACAAAAACCTGGATTTGAGCCATCAGAGTAAATTTTAAGGACAGTATTAAAGAACTTTGGATTTTAATGGTTAAGTACAGTGCTTCAATAAAAACGTTGAGAACTAATCAGTGCAACATGTAATCTCTTCTGCTATTCAGATGTAATTGCTTTCCTGCTCTTGGAGGAAGAGGTGGATGTGTTTTCCTTAGTATTTAATGCCATGCACACCTTCCCTAAAAATGAAGAGATTCAGCAACATGGATGTAAAGCATTACACAAACTTTTTGAGAAAGGTATGTATATCTTGTAGTTTATTAAGTTAGAAAAATGTATAGGTTGGGAGGGAACTGCAGATGTTTATTTAACTGCAATAAATGAATTCTTGCATTCCAAATTCTGTTTTGTGTATTATGTCTGTTCTTTGAATGAGTTAGCATAAAACAGGTTTTCCAAGCAGTATCACAAATTTTCTAAATTAGAGCAATGAATATGAAATTTTCAAAAAATCAAAATGTCTCTTCATTTCTGACTCTAGAGTTAACTGAAAAGATGGGATTCAACATTAGGAAGTAACACTGGAACAAAGAGAAATTACATTTGATTTTAATTCTCAAAACCCAGGATTGTTTATTTAAAGACTGGCAAATTGTAACATGTAAACAATTCTAAAATCAAGCAAAATGTTTTCACTTTAGAACAATACGTGATTCTGCTTTTGATCCTGACAATGCTAAAATATGAGTATGTATCTGGATGATATTCCTGTGTTTCTTCTGAGAAACGAAGTCACCATGTATTGAATTTCTGGAAATTTTCAGGAACTGCGTGTGCAATGATCAGAAGTCCCAGTGTTGTAGCAGCCTTGCTTTGCATTGTTTCTTGCTTCAAAATAAATATAGAGAAATACTAGCATTTCTACCAATTCTGCTGTACTCCTTTGTTTCAAAGTCTCCAATTCTTCAGATTTGTTCTTTCTGGCACCATTTTATATTGGTTTTTCTAAGTCTTCCTCCCACACATGTGTGCCTGGAATTATCTTCTGCGTTCCTTCCCCTCTTTCACTCTCCCTAAATACTTTTGTCCTGCTGTATTTTCTCTTCAGTCTCCACAAAGGTCTAGGCTTTTTAGGCTTTCTGTGCATGTTTGTTGTAAGTGCCTGATTTTTACAGATCTACAGACTGCTCTGGATATAGACCTGCATACCTTCTTCTTGATGGTAGTGCTAATATAACAAGTTCCTAGGCTGCCCCTGGTTATTTTTGCCTGCCTCTGAGCCACCTTGTCAGTTATTGTAATGTGAATGCTTGCCTAGTCTTAGCTTGAACCAGATTCAGAAAATTATTCTGCTTACAAAATTTAAAATGTGTCATTCTTTCTCAACCTGGATCAGTTCCCTCCTCTGGTTCATTGCACGGCCACGCAGCTATGTCAGTACAAATGACAGGGGGAAGGGATGGAAAAACCTTAAGCCATTATTACAACGAAGGTAAAATATTATTAAAGCATGGCTGTAGTCTTTATGGAAAGAACTTCATTATCAAAAAAAGTTGAGAAGTGAAATAAAATCATGGAGTATGCCAAATGGCATTCCATCAAATTGTTTTCGCTATATGCTTAGCCTTTTTCACAGAGCGAACTTCAGGTATTCCTCACCAAGACAGTATATAAGTGAAGGAAAGGCTCATTTTTTAGTAAAAGGAGTCATAACTGTGGAAGATGATGTGTATGTACCTTACTTTCTGTGAAACATAGAAACTATATAAGGAAACTTGATAACATGAGAAAAGACAATTGTATTTGTACCAGGATATGAATTACTTCCTCAAAACATACTGTATCTCTCTTGCCTTTCAATTTAGTTCCAGAAGAGCAGCTGACTGAATTTGTTGAAAGCAAAGATCATATGATCATACTGAAAGTATTTAAAGAGTTTCCAGAGAAAGAAGAGGTGATTCTTTCTGCACTTTATTCATTACATTCCTTGGCTGGTCCATGTAAGTGCATTATTGGAAGTTATTTTCAATTTCTTACCCCCCATAGTGTGCATCAGGTCACCTCAGTTTGCAGTAATCTTTCAGTGATTGTAAAAAATCGGTGAGAACTGGTTGGGAGTTGCCAGACAAATCACTTTTCTGCTTTCTTTAGGGAATACTGATTTGTAATTTTTCATGGGAAATTTTCATATTCAGCCATTCTGATAAAGCTGAAATCTCTCATAAAGAACAGAAAGAGACTTTCTTCTGCTTGGAGTAAGTGATAATGAAGATGCTCATCATGGTTGTAGAGCTCAAAGTTCAAGACGCTGACCTGTCTTTTTTTAATGTTTGAAAAAGAAGATCTATTTATTGACTAAATAAATCTTCAGTGAGTTTGGGTAGCAGCTAAAGAACACTGTTGGCAGAGGCTGTTCCACAAGGGGAAAATAGCCCACACAAATCCAATGGCCAGGGCTGGGAAAAGGTATCTGGTCTGAGACACCCCCCTCTGATCATTCAGTGCTGGCTGCAGTGAGCAGCACTGGTAGCACTGCACACATTACGGAGCCTTACAGTGTCCTCAGGTGTTGTGCAATAAGACCGGAAGAAAATGTCTTCATTATGTCTTGTCTTCTGATAACAGCAGTCCCTGTTGTGGGCAAAATCAGGTCCTGAGAAATGTGCTTGATGATTTGTGTCAATTTGTTGACAGCAATTTGATCTTGTCGACATAGAGGCAGCTCTCATTAGCTTCCTGCTGGTAGTCACAATTTTGGCAAGCACAGAGCAGGGTCCTACTCTCCATGGCTTCCATGAGGTACATGGTGTTGTACTCTTGCAGACATGATTCCTCACAAAGCCTTGCTCATACATCCTGTCTGGCTCTATAGGAACCGTGCTGGCCCTGTGTATGCCACAAAACAGGAACTAGACTGGAGTGTCCCACATTTCATCAGACTCCAAGCTATTTAGTTTCTGTTTCTCAAACTTCTTGCTGTTCCAGTTTGTGTTTAAAAAGTTAAGTATTCTTTGAGCCAGAAATTCTACCCTAGCCCGGAAGTTATTGCCATTTTCTAAGGATGCCAGATTTTAAGTGCTTTTTAAAATAGTAAATACTTACACAAAGCGTAACAAGAGAAGGGTGTGAAAAAGACCTGCTCTAAAGTAGGTATTTATTTTGGAGTTAGCACTCTCATGTCTGATACGGAGGATTGAAAATAGTCAGAGAAACAGAGATAGCTTGCACATGAATGTGCAAAGCTAGGCTACTTTTGCCAGCATTCATACTCTTGGTCTGTGACATCCCACAATACCTGCAAGAAAATGTATTCCTTTAAGGCCACCATGGAGAAAATCATTCACTGTAAGTACACACTCTAGCTTATCCAGTAGTAAAATGTTTGTCTCCCCATGCCATGAAGTTCAAGTGTCTATTCCAAATGAGTTACATCAAAGATTTGTACCTCACTATGCCTTCTTTCACTAATACATATGTAGACTTTGTTCCAGCTCGTATGTTGTGAGAAATTGAAGACTAAGAGTTTATTCCAATGCAGTACAAGAACCCTTTTAAACCTCAGTAGTTTTGATGGCATGAGAAAATGCTTTGCTGCTGACTGTCCTCCAAAGTCCATAGTGGGGTGATGGGTCACAGGATGTTAGCTATCTAAATGGTAGTCATAGGCAGCCATCCATGCTTCTCCTCTGTTTAATGGGGAGAAACAGCCACCTCAAGAGGAAATTTACCTAACCCTGAGAGAGGTGTCTGTTACAGGTGGGATGAATCACCATATGGAGTGCTCAGATCTCTTACCAATTGTTGTGAGAACCTAGATGACCAAGTTTTGGTGGTGAAGATTAGATGAGATCCATTCCACCTCCTTTTCTCTAGCTTGTTCTGGGAAATGGTGGCTCCCTGCAAATGTACCATTGCTTGGTTCTCGCAGGATTTAAACATGCAGTTAATTATGCTCTCTCTGTAGTAAACAATTTTAGAATCTTCTGAATATTTTAATATGTTTATAATTGTCACCTGTGAAATGATAACTTACTGTGAAGTGATGCAATGCTATTGTGTGGAACATACCTTTAAAAAGGTGTTTTCAGTTGAGAATGACATGGATAAATCACTGTCATCTTAAAGCACTGTGAAAGGTACCTTCCTTCACTATCAAATAGAATGCTTCAAAAATGCTTCCCACTGAGACCTTGCTTTTTTAAGTTACAGAGTTATCATTATTTAATATTCAGAGATATATTCTTTTGAAGATCTTCTAATGCTTTAAAAAGAGTAATTATCTTTAATAATACAGTTGTGAATATTCCTCTTATGTTGTACAGAGGAAAGCCAAGCTGTTGAAAGAACGATTAAGAAAGTTCATAGACCTCAGCAGAGTAATGCTAACTCCCTTGGAGTCAGTGACAGGACTCCCTTTGATTCATCCGGGCCAGGATTTTGTCCAAGACTTTTTGTGTTCATATTCTGTCTCATACCCTGGATAGACATTCTACAAGGATGCTTTCATACACTGTGTTTTAACTACCATGATGCTGTTTTGCCTTAAATTATTGTATGTGGGATCACTCTGTCCTCAGTAGGAAAGGATGCATTCTGTCTTTTTACTGGCTCATGTGAATGTCGTGTTGGTTTCTGTATCTGGCCTGCGTAATAAGCAGTAAATAGGGTGAGGGTGACGAAGCACTGGCACAGGTTGCCGGGAGGGGCTGTGGAATCTCCACCCTTGGAGATACTCTGGCCGTCTGGCCATGGTCCTGGGAAACCTGGTGTAGGTGGCCTTGCTTGAGCCAGAGGGTTGGACAAGATGACCTCCAGAGATCCCTTCCAACCTCAATCCTCTGTGATTCTGTGAAATACAGAATTTGCAATGAATTTCAAAATATTGCAGGAGCGTTAGATGAACATTTCTGTACCCTCATATGCACAATAGGCATATGGTAGAACTAATTTAAATAAAAAGAATAACTTGCTAACTTGCTCCCTAAAAAAGAAGGAAAACTTAGAAAAACATGATTAAATCAAATAAATTACATTTATTAGAAAAAAACATTTCTAAATTATTTCTTAATTGTATGCCCCTGGGAATATTACTGAAATACTGTAAAATATCTACCTCATCACGATCATGTTATAAACACCATTTATAAGATTGAATTAGTATTTATAAAACAATTTGTTCAGCTTTAAGAAAAATGTTACATAAGAATAGTTTGCAAGGAGGTTTCTGTTACATGGCCTGATATAGAATGGAACAAATCCATACATGTTAATAGGGACTCTGAACTTAATGAATTATTTCCAAGTGTTGGTAGGCATTAATGTCTTCTATGGCAATACCAAGGAAAAAAATGCCACCTTTCTCTCAAGTGGAAAGGCAAAAACTGAAACATAGGCCCAGTTTTCTAAATAAATCTATTTAAATAAAGTCTGAATTAGAACCCAGTGAGGAAATGGCCTCAAGTTGTGCCAGGGGAGGTCTAGACTGGTTATTAGGAAAATTTCTTCACGGAAGGGGTTGTGAAGCATTAGAACAGACTGCCCAGCGAAGTGGTTGAGTCCCCATCCCTGGAGGTATTTAAAACACGTGTAGATGTGGTGCTTAGAGACATGGTTTAGTGGTGGGCTTGGTGGCGCTAGGTTAACAGTTGGACTCAATGATCTTAAAGGTCTTTTCCAATCTAGACAATTCTATGACTCTGTTCTATAATATGGGGTTTTTTTTTTCTTAAGAAGCAATTTTTGTTTCTGTTTCTTTCTTTAGCCAGCAATGTTGAAGTGCTCATGTCTGGAAATGTTCGCTGCTACAATGTTATAGTGGAAATGATGAAAAGTTTCCCCAACAGTGAACCAATTCAGGAAGTGAGTTGCTGTTTGTTGCATAAGCTGACATTGGGTAAGTTCACAAAGTTGTTTATAGTCAGCTTACTCTGACTGTGTAAAGAGTTGGAGTTAGCTGACAGCAAGTGTTACAGGCACCAACAGAACTACGATTCCAGTTAATCCTCAGGGTGGTGTATAGCTCCATGTCTCTAATGATGTAAACATACTGAGGTAACACTGGCCACAGTCAATATGGTATCTTTTTTGTTAAACATTAGTAACAATGACAGAAGCTGCCATAAAAGACGGGAGTAGGGAAAAAAATGAGACAAATGAGCAGGAGAAGCACAAGATGAGAATGGGTGATCAATAGATGCCGTTCTGTATAAAGGAAGAAAATTCCTTCTAGATTTCTTTTTTGAAGTGGCAATGCTGAATGTGAGAAACAACTGGTGCTACTGAATTACCTGGGAGGTATTCTCCAAGGCTGTTTTTACTCCTTGCAATGCATCTACCTTCAGAGACCTATGCTGCATTCCTGCCCAGCTATGGTGCCTGTCTCAGGGCCCCCTGTGCTGCAGCAGTGAAAGAACCAATGGTTCCTGGACTTTCCTTGGGCAAAAGTACTTTGGTTGTCTGGGCTCACATGGGCTAGTGTCACATCAAGAGAAATAATGGCAATGTCAAAAAAGGATTTATTGTGCCCTTTAGCAGCTCTGTACTCTCTCTTGCCACTATAATAAGCTGATCTGAGCAGTTGCTAAGGACCACGTAATAGGAAGTTCAAATGAAAATAAGTATGTTTTTCCCCCTGCTGCATACAAAACCACTCTGAGTAGCTGCCTGAGCAGCTCTCACTCCATGGCAGGTTCTTATTCATCAAGGACTCAGCCAAGGTCTTTCTCATGAGTTAGACTTCCTGATTCTTACAAGGTGGTGGCCCGCAGCTATTGCAGATGCTGGTACCGGTGTATGACTACCCTTAATCAAGTCAGACCCATCCTTTCACCATCTGTTTCCACTTCTTCATGCAGATATTGTAGAAAATACAGATCAAACTTGAGTGCAACCCAGAGCAACTTCCAGTTCCCCTTCAGAAAGCCAAATGAAAATTTCAAGAAAATGTGGTGGCCACTGAGGTGGTATATGCAGTTTTTTGGCAACAGGTGATGTTACCCTTGAATGGTTTCCTGTGCAAGGCTAACTGAAGATAGGCAGGGAAACCAAGTGCTTGTGGGGACACAGCAACTCTGTTGACATGCCTTGATCTTGCCCAAAGTGCAACTAGCTTGGTTTCAGTCAAACATTTGTCATGTATGTATGCTGACCAACAAGTAATAGTGGCGGTAAAGCAACCACAAGATTCATTTCTTCTTTCAGCTTAACAGATGTCCTTCACCCTTATAAAGAGCTGCTTCAGGAGAGTTATGGGAAGAGGTGTCCACAGCACCACACAGTTAGGGAAACAGATGTGAAATTGCTAGGTGCTCCTGGAAATAGTCTGGAAGAGTTCCATATAGCCAGTGTGGCTTCCCAAATTATTCAGATGGATACTGTCTTCCTAAATCCATGTTAACTGGCAGTGAAATGGTAATGTCAGCATCTACTAGCTTCCAAAATCATCATCATGTATTCTTGCTAACCTGGTAATGACTATCCTAGATTTGACTGTCATCAGAATTTTAACTGACTGATACCTGTTTGGCCAGCCACAAGTCAAACATAATTACTCATCACATAGCCTAAGATTATTAATTTCTAGAGGTAAGTAACGTATTTACATGAACATACCATTTCCATTAAAATATGGCAAGAAACAGCAATGCTGATATAACATGACCACACTACTACAGGGTAAGAAAAAAATAATGTTTCCAGTTGCGCTTGTAATATGTGTTAAGGCCAAGGTTTTAGAATTATGAATCTGGAAAGGACTTGCCTTAAAGTCTGTTCTTAAGCATTCTCTTAACTTGGTCTAATTGAGCTGAATCATAAAACACTGGGAGAGGTACTTACCTTCTGGTGAAAAATCTAGACATTGAAGGTAGTCAGCACCTATAGGACTCAGGACCAGAACTGAGGGAAAGAAATTAGGTTAGCTTTTCTTCTGTATGTAATTATATTTTTGATGCTCAAATATGGGAGACTTCTTAATTTTGTATCTCATCTGAAGGGTTTGAGAAACATTGATACAGATTTTAATCTGACCTTTCACATTGCTAGTGTGATTCTCACTTTTACTAATCAAGAATTAAACAAAATTGATATTCAAAATTGAAACCATAGCTATCGAACTATATTTTACAAAGTGAGTGTTGCTGTATTATTTTATGCATGATACTTGTTTTTACAACAAGCAGGGAAATTATTTTCATTTGCTTCCCTTTTGCAGAATTCCTTATATTCAACGTATAATATAAAATACTGTACAGCCTACAGTAAAAGTTATGTTTTAAATATATTCGTCATCAAAAAGTAGTTCTTTCTACTATTCCAGAATGTATGTATTCTGTGTTTATAATGCTGACCTTGATCTATTTAATGAGGAGGGCAAAAACAGAGGGTAAAACAGGGTTAAACCACTTTCTTGATGGGATAAATCAAACCATTGCAGGAATTCAAGACCAGGATTGCATTTGCTTCCTGGCAGGAAGTCTGCAAGTGATACACTGACTGTATTTTTCTTATTTTGATGACAATGTGTACTTCATTTTGCATTAAACCTCAGTCTTTTGCAAAAAAAAACCACAAAGAACCTAGATCCCAATTTTTTCTATCCTTGACCTCTTCTTTACACAAATAAAACATTGTTCTGTCAAGCTCTGTAATCAGAATCCAACATTTGCTACAGACAAAGTTTGTGCATTGTGTGCTGAGAAATTTATGTTAGATGCAAGTAAAGGTCTAGATATGTGTTTATATTCATTTAATATCTTATGTATTTTCAGAAAATTTTTTCAATATCCTTGTATTACATAAAGTTCCAGAAGTCGTTGTGAAGGCTGTTAGAACATATCCTGAAAATGCAAAGTTACAAGCTGCAGCTCTCAGTTGTTTAGCTCTTCTAAGTGAGTAAATCTCTTCCTAAATACATAAATTACTTCATTTATCTGTTCGCTTGTTAATTTTTTTATACTGGTAATTTCTTGTAATCTTTTCAAACTCCATTTATTTAACATGAAAGCCTCAGGCAGGCTAGCTTTGACAGAGCTAGATTTCCTGCATGCTTACAGTTTGTCATTTTATTGTGACATGGCTGTGTTCCTATCATATGCCCAACATCTTCGCAGTGTTCACACCTGGTAAGTTATGTTGACAGATCTTAACAAAGCAACCTGTTTGTTGATAGGCAAATATTGGATAATCCCTACTTAACATAAAATCACAAGAGATAACACTAATTTGATGCTGTGTTGGTTATGTATGACAGTACTCATTATATTGTGAGTTGTGCTTGAGTTCTGAAATCAATTAAAAGACTTAAACTTTTCCTTGAGTACATTCCAGGTATTATTTTGAAACAGAAGTGAGTTAGCTAGTGGCAAAAAGCTAAGGATCTGATCCTCTTAGTCTTTGAGTAATTGCTCCATACAATAGTCAGTAGAAATGCTGTTTAACAGTACCCAGAACAGCAAAGAATAGAAGTCAGTATACACTTCAGTAAGCCTCAGATATTATGGTCAGTGTTGATACATATTTTTTTTTTCCTTAAATGCTGAAAAAATCACAGCTATAAAATGATTTCTTTTAAATTCTATTGCAGTTTCTGGGACCAGATATTTCTCTCTTAGCAACTGCAATTTGGATTTCATTTTTAATGGCACTGCTTCAGAGTGTAGATGGCTCTGTGATAAGTGGTTACATGCAAATGAATCACAGTTATATTCTATGTCTGTGGTATTCTGTATGTAAATACACAACAAAAAAAGTATGTGCAGGTCTTCTCAGAGCCTGAGCATTGACTGATCCGTAACTATGTACCTAATTTAATACACTATAATGAAGTTTTTTAATCCCTTTATAACCTTAAAGACATTTTTCAAATCTGTCATAGAGTTTTATGACAAAAGACTTCTCCCTTCCAAGAACAGGCTAATCCTCCCACTGATTTTCGCACATAGGCAGTGTGAGCACTTCCATGACTACAGGAAGGTTAAGACTTAAGTGTTTTGTTTTCACAATAAGAATTTATTGTAAATATTTTATATTTCAAGCTGAAACAATATTCTTAAACCGAGACTTAGAGGAAAGAAAAGAAGAGGATGAGGAAGAAAAATTATGCTGGTTGGAAGCATGTTTCAAAGCATTAGAGCTACACCGAAAAAACACAGATGTGCTGGTGAGAATTTCTGGATGATGGGGGTATGGAAAGACTGCATTAGGCATTAAATAAAACGTTTAGCAACATCATTTTCTCCCGTATATCCTCGGGCAAACACAGCCTTCAAGACTGGATTAGATTTAGGATAAATCTTACCTGTCTTGCCTTTCTTATCTTTGTTCACCTCAGCTGGTTTCAGTTACTCCTTTGGATCAAATGTAGGTAGCTAAGATGAGACTTGTTACCTGAAACTTTGGCCATCCAAAGATTGTTGTTTACAGAGCTCCTCTGTATACAGCAGCAAAACACAGGCCCATCAACAGAAGAGTTAATCTCAGCCTAAAATAAGTATCAAAACGCAAATCAAATAATGAGAATGTGGCACATGTTTGTAACTCATGCCTATCCCAGCTATAAAGAATGTGACAGTCCACACCTTGTTGTATTTCTACATAAACCACCTTGTACCTTTGTTATGGACTGAAAAACAGTCAAACTATTTACATTTTTCATATATTTTTGATATTCTAAAGGCATATTTTCTTAATCCTTTTGTCTCCTCTTGGTTTATATTTAGGAGGCTGCATGCTGGGCTTTGAAAAATCTGTTTCTGTATCAACGCAACCTTCATGAGAAGATTGGAGATGGAGATAATCAGTCAGTGTTAATATCTTGAACTGTATTTTTGGAAATGAAAAAAATGAAAGCCTACTATTAGGTCATTTGGGGTCTCATGTTTCAATTTTTATTTTTCGTTCTTGTTTTCTAATATATGATGAAAGGCATGATGATCAACAACGCCTGGGAAAGTTTCTTTCTTGAAAAGTGTGCTAACCTTGACTCAGGCAAAATTGCTAGTGTTTTAATAAAGGGTCAGAACAGAGTCTAACAGAGCTAATTTTTACAGTTCACAAGGAATTTCTTCTTCAGTTGCAACAAGGATAGGGAGGATTAAAGTATGTAAGAGTAGGGAAAATAGAGAAGATTAAGATATCTAGTACATAAGGAGTATGGAAAAGCAGTGCTCATTTTCCCACAAACCAAATGAAAGGGCATAGTAGAGGGGGTGCTGCCTCATCAGGGAGAATCTAGGCATGGATAAGACACAGACTTTCATTTTACTTAAACTATTTCTCAGAGTTGCTTAAAATTTTAATCCTTCAAATTTTAGCAAGCCTGTTTTGTACCCCTTTCTGGACCTCAAGTCACTTGGAAAGCATG
>VYZW01043212.1:127603-148276 GCA_013401315.1 Balaeniceps rex | reverse complement strand
GCAGACGTCGTAATAGGATAATGGTTTCCAGCTGCTACTTCAGGCTGCAGCATTTATCAGAAGCAAGCTGAGCTGATTATTTTGAAGGCACAAGCCATGATGCTGTCCTAATGTTCTTTTCTGTGGCTGCTTTGCTTCTGTTGTGGTGAACCAGTCCTGTAAACATAATAATTTTATTTCACAGATTTGAAAGCAGTGGCATGACAGATCCACCCAGTATGTGCTCTAGCGTATCAATGACAGCCCTGGAGTGTTCACCTCCCGCAGTGCTTCGTGCTGCAGTGGGGTGAAGAGCATGAACGTATCTTTAAAAGACTGCGAACTTGCACTTTCTAGGTCTAGCCATGAGCGGTGAGAACAAAGGTTTTATAGCACTTTGAAAAAGCTGCCAGAAAGCTGGCTCTGCCTCAGCTTGATCATCAGTAAAGCCATATTAAAGACTGTCAAGCCATCTTACTGTGGTGGTATGTAGGACACACCAAGATATGTAAAGTACTGGTAATATTTCAGTAAATCAGATCGTCAAGTATGATAAATATTGATGTCTTTCCAATAACGTGACTATTTCTAAAATAGTATTGTTTCTCTTTACATACATGTGTTTACCTTCATAAACTTAAAAGGTCTGTTTCATGTCTTTGCTTAAGAAAAAATTCCATATTGGTATGAATTTGGAAAGCTGTTCAAAATTTTCAACCTTGCATTGTATAGCTTGCTTAGAGAGTGTGATATATTTACAGCTGATTTTCCTGAGGCTATCCAGTAATTGATGGCTTCCCTAATTATTTTGATAGGTTGTGACAGAACCACCTAATGGTCTGAAACTGAATATGAGAGCCACCTACTTCAGAATTCCCCAGGAAGCCTTAGAGCGGTGCCCACATCCGGCCTTTAAACCCTTAGTCTACGTCTTGGCATTTTTCCATGCTGTGGTGCAGGAGAGAAGGAAGTTTGGGAAGGTTGGCTGGAACGTACCATATGATTTTAATGAATCTGATTTCCAGGTAAGAAAATAATTACAACGGCTCTTATAGTCTTGAATTGCTCGGCTTACTTTTGAAAACATATAATCTATCCAGCTTTAATCGTTTCTTACAATAACATTTTGCCTCGTTTTTTTCTGCTGCTGTGGACTCCTTGTAGACTCCCGATCTTCTATAATGTCAATTTTGGCCACTAAAAATTAATCAGATTCCCAATCCTTCATGTTTATATTGCCTCTCTCATGGGTTTCTTTTCTTAAGAGGATTTATACTTAACTTTTTAATTATTTGAGAAAGAACTTATTGTTAGTTTTCAAACAAGAACTACGTTAAATAATATCTATGGATATGTATAGCTGATTTATGAATCTTATCTCACACATTCCAATGACTTTATTAGGTCTGCATGGAAATTCTTAACACGTACTTGACAAAAGCTTTCCAACAACATGATGATAAAATCCCCTGGGGCAGTCTCAAGTACCTTATTGGTGAGGTGAGTGCCTACAGTGTCACTAAGGAACACTTGATGGTAAAAGAATCCAGGTAGATGAAGCTTCCTTTCTGCACGGGCTGTATCATCACGTAGAGCTGGCTGAGAAGCTCTCCTGGGCAGTCTTGAAACTCCTGTGTAGCCCTGAGCAAGTCACTTAATCTCATTGTCTCAGTGAAATGGGGCCATTGCGTGTAATTGCACAACAGGGGAGTTATGGTGCTTAATTAATTTTGAGTGAGAGAGCCCTTGGGATCCTCCGATGAAAGGTACTGAACAGCACAACTTCACAGTTGTTAGTGCAGTGGAGTATTACTGATGTGAGAGCTATGCTGATATTTCTGAAGCTCTTGCGGTGCTACATGTGATACGTGCTTTGTAGTAGCTGGACAGTTCGATGTAGCTGCTCTGACACGAAATCATACAGGAAGCTGCTATTTTGCAGCACTTGATCCCAGCAAGCGTGAGCTGGTACCCGAGGAAGGTACTGTTGCACATAAATCACCAGGACTGGTTATTAGGAGTGCCCAGAGCAGCTATCTCCAGACTACGTCCAAATGCTTCCTGCTGGTTCCCCCCCAAGAGGGGGCTAGAGAAGATGTACTTGGTATCCCGTACGAGAGACAGTGTTACACCATGCAGTCACTGCAGAAGCAAAGAGTGTTTTGGACCGTTCAGTGATTTTTAACTGTATTTGCTGCCCCAAAAGGCAGTGCTGTAATATTGATGTAACTAATTTCTAGGTCATGTATGGTGGGCGTGCAATTGATAGCTTTGATCGTCGCATTCTGACCGTCTATATGGATGAGTACCTTGGTGATTTCATATTTGACACATTCCAAGAGTTTCATTTTTATAAAAACGACAAGGTTGATTATAAAATTCCACAAGGGACTGCAAAAGATGACTTTGTTGGTAAGAAATGCTTTTCCTGCCACATAAGTTAACATTAAAAAAAAAGTCTACTTACAGTAAACATTCTCTCCATGTGTCCATTGCTGGATATGAGAAGTTGAAAGGAACTTCAGGCATTGCGTGTGTATGTAGTGCAATGTTGGAATCCACTGATGATATTGTTCTTGCTTTATATGAGCAGCCCTTTGTAATGTGAGTTTACCAGCCAGCTCCTCATTCTTTAAAAAAAAAAAAATCACCAGGTAAACAGCATATTTTTTTTTTTATTATTAAGTGATACATTTGGGGAGGGTGGTGCGTGCATGTCATGCTTAAAAATGTTTAGTCGCTCCTTGCAGTGTTTCAACACCAGCTATACATTTGATTTGTTTTAAGCAGAGCAATAACAAAAAATCACTCATGGAATTCTCTGCAGGATTCTTTTTTGCTTGGTAGCTGTGGCTTAATATATCGCATCTTTAGGAAGCGTGTTTTTGTATTGCAGAGGCGATAGAATCTCTGCCACTTGCTAATACACCAGAGGTGTTTGGTCTTCATGCAAATGCCGAGATCGGGTATTACACACAAGCAGTTCGTGATATGTGGTCTCACCTTCTAGAGCTGCAGCCTCAGACAGGTATGTTCTCCATTACTTTGAACTGGTTTTGTAAATAAGAAATCACGAGGTGGCGAGCTCCTCGCCGTGGGGATTGCGGTACCGGCCGTGCCACAGCCCTCCTCGGGGTGCCTGGGTCCTGGCGCTGCCTGCACGGGGAGGTCCGTGATCCCGGGGGGCACGGCGGCACGGTGGCATGGCCTGGGGGAGCAGAGGCAGCGGCATGGCAGGACTGGGAGGTGAGCGCGGCAGCTGAGCCGCTCAGCCCTGCCAGCATGGACGTAGCTCAGCGCATGCCCGGGGCACAGTTCGCGGCAGGCAGGGAGCCCTGCGGTGCAAATGTCAGCGCTGCAGAGGGTGGGGACTTCGATGCCAAAAGGTGAGTCAGCTTTCTTAGAGAATTAATACTAGAAGGGGTAACCAGTGCAGATTTAGCCTCGCTCAACCATTTTTGTTTCAGGTGAAACGGGTACAGGAATTAGTCGAGATGAATATATTGCAAATGTTGCTAAGGATATAGAAAACAAAATACCGCAAATATTCGATCTTGACCAGATACGGAAAGGTTTTGGACCAGAGATATCGCCGACAACTGTGGTGCTGTTGCAGGAACTGGAACGTTTTAATAAGCTGATCATTCGAATGGCAAAGTCACTGGCTGAACTGCAACGTGTAAGTAAGAACACAGCTGCTGCTGCCCACAGCAACGAGAGGAAATCCGTCAGGCTTTACCTGCCCCAGCCTGGCACTGACTCTCACCGTCTTTCCAGGCCTTGGCTGGGGAAGTTGGAATGAGCATTGAACTGGATGATGTGGCTCGGGCTCTCTTTAATGGGCAGATTCCTGGAATCTGGCGGCAGCTGGCCCCCGATACACTCAAAACACTTGGAAACTGGATTATTTTCTTTAGAGCTCGGTATGACCAGTACACCAGCTGGGTGAGTGCCTCCAGAAAGCTTTTTGTTTTGTTAATCTGCATGATACGCTATGCACATTGGGGCAGAGATCAGTGAACACGCACCGCTGTAGACAAATTACTTGCGCTAATGCCAATCACCGCTAAACGGTGACGAATCATTGCACAACGATGGATGCAAGGCAGACTAGCCACTGGCTAGTCTTTAAGAGTGTTGGCCGCTGGGCCGAGTACCAGGTGTGGTGGCAGAACCAGGTGCTGCAGCTGGTCTTCTGTGATTGCAGGTTAAGGAGCGTGAGCCAAAGGTGATGTGGCTCTCAGGCCTGCATGTCCCAGAGTCTTACCTGACGGCCCTTGTTCAAGCCACCTGCAGGAAGAACAAGTGGCCCCTGGATCACTCCACCCTCTACACAGAGGTAACCACGTACAGGACTGCAGAAGAGATCGATGAAGGGTCTACTCAAGGTAGGTGTTTTTGTGATTATTTGGCAAAAATAATGCAGTAGTTAATTGGTGTAAGAGAGAGAGAGAGAAATTGCCCGGCACGCTGAGTACATTACTTAGATTGTACCTCGGCAGACAATACCCTCGGTTATGTGTTTCACAGTCCATGTGATTTCAAGCTGGGAAGTAGCTGGGTGCTGAGCCCCTGCAAACACAAAGTATGAGCCTCTTTCTTCGGCTCTTTTCATCCACATGCGTGTGTCTGACCTTACACCTCTCCCTTGTGTGCTCACTCGCTCGCTCCTTTTTTCTTAACGGCTAGAACATTACCAGTCCTAGCAGTTTCTAAAGGCCTATTTACACCACAAATAATATATTGAAATATATTTAAACAAAAAGTAAATACAACTATGTATGATTTATTGTGTAAATATATCTTTATGAAATTTCTATGACTAGCAATGCTCTAATTACTAAATATAACAAACACTGTATGTGGGGGGGAAGGGACAGCTAAGTGATGCTTTTGAGTAACTAGACCTGATTGGGAACGTAGGAGGAAAAAGAAAAATCCGATTGTTCTTGCAAAATCTAACTTTCAGTTAAAACTAGAAGTAAGTCACCTCACAAGGGCTTAGCTAGACTATTCTTTATTTACTGCCATTTCATCAAAATGCTCGGTATTTGTACCAGGACAACTCGCTTCACCTTTTGTCAGAATGATCTAACGAGCAGTCCCACAGGAGTTAAAAAGCTCTCTTGTAACTTGGCTATTACCTGGGCAAGTAACGGGAGGATGGCACCCACTGTGGAGAAGAAAACTGCAAGCAAGTCAGTATTTATTCCTAATAACGTTTATCATACGTCGTGCAACTGAGGCAAAAAAAATTTGAAAATTTTTTTAAACACAGTATTATAATACAGTTGTATTATAAAAGCAAACACCACAGATACATGTACCTCTGTGTAGCTGCGGTGTGAAATGTAGCGAGTTTTGTCATGACTGTGGGTGCCAAGGACAGCTATTGCAGGAACAGCTCTCTCAAACCGTTTTTTTTTTAGTAGCTCAATTTACACGCGATGTCGCATTTTCTGCTGTCCAGGCTGCTTTGTTTCCGGTCTGTTTCTGGAAGGAGCAGACTGGGACATGGAGCACAGCTGCCTTGCCAAAAGCAAGCCCGGAGTCCTGGTGGTGGAGTTACCCATTCTGAAGATAATCCCCACTGAAGCGCACCGGCTCAAGCTCCAGGTACTGCTCCTTCGGGGACACAGTTCTCCATCAGCTGATGATTTCCTTCTGTTTTCACATCTCGGTAGCTGGTAGCCCCTTCCCTCTTAGCACAAGCGGCAGGATTTTATCATTACCACTGGTATATAAAGTACGCAGGTTAACGCTTCTTACATTAACCATCATTAAAGATTTTCTCTTCTAGGGGTAACACTCAAGGGCGTTAATACATTCGCTGCCTCTTTTCCACTCAGGCAATACGGAACCATCTTGGGGCACCCTTTTAATCCTACCACTCTTTTCATTATTTCCCATTCCCAGTTTACATTTGTTTACATTTTCTGGGTATCAGTTACTTAAGACTTGTAACAAAAAAAGTAGATTCCTGAAGACAGTCATCTCTCCTAGAGGCCCTTCTCATTTCCAGTTCCACGCAGTACTTCAAGCACTACTCAGTGTCCTTCTTTCCTCCGCGCTCTTTTAGAATACCCTCCGGACACCTGTGTACACAACCTCCCTGAGAAGGAACGCGATGGGTGTCGGCCTTGTTTTTGAAGCTGATCTTTACACTACAAAGCACATTTCCCACTGGGTCCTTCAAGGCGTCTGTCTCACCTTGAATGCAGACTGACAGGTTGAAGTTGGCACTAGATTCTTCCCACAGAATCCAGCCCTTTGGGGGGGAAGGGATCAAACCAGGCAGAGATTCACACCGTGGGTGGGATAGTGTTCACTTAGGTACACCTGACTTAGTGTGATACAACCAAGCTGGTACTATCAATAAACACATTTGAAGAGGAAAGTGTTTTTCATGATTTGCATTTCCTTTTAGAAAGGCTCCAAGCTGGTCTATGTACACGGAAGAGGTAGTAAGTTACTCTCGCACACACAAAGACTAAGGTTTGCCTGTATGGTTGTAAGAAATGTTTTTAATTGCCCAAAGCATCACTTCTGCTGTGCTTAGAAGCGGTGCCTTCCATCATCCTCAAACAAGTGGCAGGGTAGTTCATTCATACAATAGATTGCCATAAAAATATGGCAACAACCACCAAAAAAAACCCCAAACCACTGCTGGTTAATGCGATACACTTAAAAATAGTAAACCACAGAATAACAAGCTTTCTTTAACCAACCATTTTCCAGGAACACAGCTTTTTCCTATCCCTCCCCACCAGTCATGAAACAAATCCTACTATGCAACCGGCGGGGCGGTTGTCTGTCTCGGGCTTCAGAACAGCGAGTGACTGAGTCGTGAGGGTGCACGGGGTAGGGCACCGGAGGCCTTAGGGCTAGTGGATAGTCAAACCCTCCCTGACCGGGAACGACCCCGCTGGAAGCTGTCATGCTGCACGGGAAATTGAGCAGTACCACAGTTAGGAAGAACAGCTTTTGTCATCCTGCCAGCGCCTTTGTGGGGGAAGCCGACAGCGATCCAAAGCTCCAGAGGGAGACACACACCAACACACAGCTGCAGAAGAAGCTTAAGAGGGGCAGACTACAGCTGGCAAGGGAAAGGAAGGAGGGCAGGCAGGGATCCTTCATCAGCTTTCACAGAGATTATGCGTTCCAGGTTTTTGAAGGCACATCATAAGCTTAGCAGCATTTGGGAGCCATTGTTTCTTGCTGGTCCTACTCAGAGGCTGCAGACAAGAGTGAAGCAGAGGTGAGCTGGAGGTGCTGATCAGAGTTTAATAAAAATTGATCAAATTTGTGCTCCTTTCCCAAAATTACATACTCTCACAGCTCTCAGTATGCCTTTCTTTCCTAGGGACAAAAATAATAATAACAAAAAAAAAAATCAAGTAGTCTAACAGATGTAGGGTCTACCCGTTGCTTACTAGAAAGGAGTAGGGGAACCAGGGCAAGTGCAAGGCAAGTCCATCCCAATCCACAAGGATAAAAATCAAGGATGCCAGGTTCTCCTCCTGTATGAATTGGTCACGTTAGTTAAATTTAAAACTAAAGACACACATTTTAGAAGGACAGCTCAGGTCTCTAAGCTGGCAGAAGCCAGCACAGTCTGATGATGCCCAGAACAAGACTAAAGTTCTCAGGAAACAAAAATAATGCCTTTACAAAAAAGTGCAGGTTAGAGCACAAAGAACCATTTCCATATTGGATAGCCAGTTACGTTTTTCCCCCGGAAAAGGAGCTCTGAGCCAGTATGGAAAGTGCTACAAGTACAGTGTACTGACTAGCATAAAATATGTAATGGAGCCATTCAATTAAAACCAAAAACAAACAACAACAAAAAATCTACAAAACAACAAAAACCAAAACCACAACAAACTAAACAAAACAACAGCCCAGTGTTCATACTCTTTCTCTGAGGATCATTAACCCTTTAAAAGAGTGCTTTAGCCCCTCCTCCCCCTTTTTTACTTAAACAAAGCCACTAACCAAAGTATTTATTTAGGATTAATCAAGTAATGCTTGCTGGGACTCTCAAGATTTTTGAGAAAGAGAAACTATGAACACCATTTGCAATTGAGAGCATGTGCACATGAAGGAAAAGGTGGCCTTAGTTCATTTTAAAGTGTATGTACATCTGCATTATTTTCAATGCTACTGTGAGAAAGGCTTTGTCGTGGAGGTTAGTGTTTGTTTGTGTATGAAGTGCTTACATACACAGTGAAGACAAGAGAACCACTGACAGTTCAAATGTTAACAGCCAATACATATTGCTGCAGGTTTATAGTTAAGTTTGTTTTCACCACTATTGATTAGTAACACAGCCTGCAGCCTGTGCCTTTGTCCACACGTGTACTTACAATACATGGAGCAGTGCTCAGAAGCAAGCGGTCAGGTACCCCTGATTTGGCCACAGCATTTAGTAGTTATATACCTTGCCATATGAACACAGTCATATTAGGTTTCATTAGAGGAGCGTAATCTATTAATGATGTATCTGGAAGAAGTTTGGCATGCATGGGGCATCAAAAGAAACTTTACTGCAGGTGCTATTTATCCTACAGGATCACAGTGCATAAACAGCAACGGAGTAGAGCGTTTCAGTGATTTTACTCAAACAGTTCTGTCCGTCCCTGAGTGCTTTCTGACCACTTTGCTTCCATGGACCTGATCCACTGCCAGCGTTTCAACCTCCGGCTGAGGCTGGGCTGGCGCGACATGGTGGATGCGATGCGCCACCCCAATGTGTGCCTTGTGCGACTTCTCCCGGGCTGGGCTGTGCGATTCACCGGACGCACGATCCGAAGCAATAGGTGGAATAACTAACGGCCTCTCCTTAATAAGGTGTACCTCTGCTGTCTCCCTGGCCAACAGAAATGGCGTGGGATCAGGCATGGCATCCACAGGCTCTCTTAACAGCAGCTTCCGGCTATCCGATCCTATTCTGTAGGCCTCTTCAAACTCGGGGTTGAGTGGCGTGGACAGACTCTTCTTCATTCTGCGCCGTGGTGTCTCCGGCAGTTTATCTTTGGGAGGGGACGGCTTATAGCTGGACAACACGGGACTGCCAGAAGGGGTCCCCTCCGAAGTCCCACTTGAACTCATCAGCTTCTTCTTAGTAGCATGCAGTTGGGAAGTTAAATAAGCAATAGTGCTTGCTCTCTGCTCTAGTTCACTTGACAACATATTGAGCTTATGGCTTTTCATTTTTAACTCTTCCAAATACTTCTTTTCTCTTTCTTTAATGGTGTTTTCCAGCACCATTATCATGGCATTCTTTTGTTCAAGTTCTTTCAGTAATTCATTATTTTCAGCCTCTTTGACTTTCAACTGAGCTTCAAGATCTTCGCACTTTCTTTTGAGTTCATCGCTTCTTGAACTACCATTTCCTAGAAGAACAGGAAAAGCGGAAGTGTTTCAAGTTAACAATAGCCACTAGGTAAAATAGTGCAATAGGGTTCCTTTTGCCATCCCAAAGCCCTAAGAGCAATCCCCAAGACCAACTTCAGCTAATACTCTTAAAATGACTTCATCTTCAGAAGCACCAGGTTAGCTTTTAAGGAAATGATGACGAGCTAGCGCTACTTGCCATGGTTAAACAGTGTTTAATAGCGTTGGTACTGAGTAGAGACGCTTCACACCTTCTGGGGAACAGGGATTACAGAACCCATGCTTGCTGAACTTGCTCAAAATTGGAGCCATTTTGCAAATCCTCTAGTTATTAATAGGAACTTCTCCCACTGCAATTGCCAGCCTGGCTGGAAAGAGTGATGGAGCAGCCACCACAGCTCTCCAGAAGACGTGCTCAGCCTTTAGCTTCCCCCTCCAGGGGCAGCTGAGGCCCGTGACTGTACGGCAGAGGTGTGCCTCTTCACCAAGGCTTTGCTGCTGCAGAAGTCTCTGTGGGGACTGGGTGTCTGAGCCTGGCTGCCGCCTCTTCACAAGAGCGTGACACATCCCCTGTAGCACTAGGGCTCCTTGTGCCGGTGAGGGCACAGCATTGGGAACAGCCAGGCTGACCCGTCTCAGCACCCCTGCCCTAACACCACAGGGTCTGTGGGGCGATTTTGTCACTCTTCCCTTGGTTAGTACAGCGGGACGGCTGCCCAACTGTTTAGCAGAGACCAGCAGGCTGAATTTCTCCAATAACAGGCACCCTATGTCACAGGGCTGTTGACTATAAAGTGCTAGGTATCGTCCCCTCCGCACTGGGCAGCGCCTGAGCTTGGCACAGCATCAACACAGGGGCATCACTGATGCATCACCTACTCTGAAAATCCTGTCATGAGAAGCATCTGAGCAACATCGCAGTATCAAGAAATACTGTTGCACGTGCAAAGCTGCTCAGTTGCTTTGCGTAATTTGCCCACGTTCTCTTTACCTGCAATACGTGCCCCATCCCACACTATCCCTGATCTGGGAGGTCATCCCCATTTTATTCCTGTGCTTCTCCTGTTGATAACATAATACATCTGAAATGACTAGAATCTTGTGTGTGTGTGTGTGTGTATGTATATATATATAAAAAATAAAAGCTTTGTGGTGTAATTACAGTACCAGCTAAATTTTAATAATAGTCTCACTCTTCTGCCCCTAAAATTCATGTCCCCTGTTCCCCTATAGCATGCAAGGAACTGACTGTCTAGTCAGAGAGAGGAGTCAGCAGTTCTACGCTCTATTCTTGGCTCTTTCAAAGATTTCCTATGTGGCCTTGGTAAAGAACTTGTGACATTTACTTCGTAAATAACAGTAAGTCTGGAGAGTAAAAAAACTACTCTTATACCTTTAGAAATGATAAAGTCAACATCCCAAGTGCCAAGTATTCTCACCTACTCGTAATGGAGAAAATACAAACATTGAAAAAATGAGGAAGTTTAACATGAACGTTAAAAGAAAAATGCTGTGTGTTCCTTACCTGACAAGTCTGAACTCTTTACAGTCAGCTCATAGGTTAAATCTGAGGAAAAAAGTTGTTTATTTTTGTTAGAACATCATCATCTACCCCATACCCCACCTGGCGAGCATATTTACAACGGCATACTTCAATAAAAATATAACTAACTCTTCCCTCCACCTGAAGCAATAGTAGGAGATCCACTGCAAATTATCAAATCTGTAAAACAACTGGAACTATCAGGTGACACATTGCCTTTTTTTTAAAAACAAAAACAACAACCACCACCTTTGCTTAATGATCACACAGTTGCGCCCCGAGATACATGCTGATCACCCTAAATATACCCTGGTGGTGGACTTTGTTGCTGAGGTTTCACTGCCGAAGTAGGAAGCAGTTACTCCATTCCTGTGAAAAGAATTAAGCACCGAAGCAGCGTCAGCATCCTCTCCCAGCTACCTGTGCAGTGCTGCTGCAGGCGTCGAATCTCAGCGTGCAGGCCTTTCAGCGTGTTGGTGTGTTCTCGCTGGAGAAACAACAGATTCTTCTGGGCACTCTGTAGCTGGTTCTCCAGGTTTGAAGTTGCCATCCTGACATGCAGTTACCCTGTCAGTAAACAGATGGAGAACTGTAACAGTGAGTTATCTTGCACGTACAAAGATCCTCACTCTACAGCCAGGATCAGCAGGAATAGCTGAATTCTACTATTAAATGAATTGATACGCAATCAAGCAAATGCCACAAAAGGTTTTTCTGTTTCATGACTACTTCAATTAGAAGTGCTCTAAGTTCATACAAAGCCTAATTCTACTCTAGGCCAGAGCAGCATAGGGAACCCATTTGTTTGGAGTTAACACATTTAAAGGATTAACTTCAGACAAAGTCACTAATCCTGTTAGAAGATAAAAGTGGAGTGCTGAGAAATGGGCTAGTACGTCCCTCTGTCTTGTCAGGGGTTTTCCACTTACCTCTGGGGATACAGGAGTTAGTAACATCCCTGGACAAGAACAAGGGAGAAAGCGCTACAAGGCACCATCTCTAAAGAGAAATGCAAAGCGGGGAGTCTAACACACAGCTGGGCCCAGCGGCACCCTCACGGATGCAGCTGCCGTGGGCGCCTTAGCGGAGATGTGCTCACTGGGATGGCACCAGAGAAAGCTCTGGCTGCTGCGGGCTGCTGCTGCATTTCCTCAGCCATGCTAGAGCAGGGTCCTGTACCCGGTGCAGGCCCTGCGGCACTGGAGACCGGCATCCCGCACGGGCCCCGATGACACGGAACAAGGCAACTGACAAGGATGTTTCACTTCAAGAGAAAATGAACAGATTTTTCTTGCTCAGGTTATGAGCACATGGAAAACTGTTACACCACTGGGTTTTCCTTGCGGAACAGTCTTATAAAACAAGGCCCTGACTACAGCAGTGCTCAGACTCAAATGAAGATAGAACTGGTTAACTGCATGATGCCGAGAGGCCTTCTGGAAGACCCCTGCATTGCCAGTGTTACTACTGCTCCTGATAAGGCAACAATGGTTTTACGTATACCCGCAGGCCAACTGCCGAGAAACATCCCTCTGGTAGAGCTGGAGATACAGGCTCCCAAATTAATTCCCTGATACGGAGGTAAAAATAGCTCCTGGCACCAGGCGCAGCCAGATGCTTCCTGTGGAGAAGCACGCGCTGTGCCCTGGGGCTCTCTGCTGTGACATTTCAAGGAGTACCTGGAGGAGCAGCCAGCGAAGCACAAGCGGGAGTTACCAGGACCCTAGTGATATCTAGTCACCAAGTCTGTCGTGACATGATTGCGTTTATCGTCCCCTTTCCTAGTGAAAATAAGTATACTAATGAGAAAAAGCAATGCATGCAAGTATGCAATCCTCTTGCAACCTCAAAGCACATCACCACTCAGGTGTGCTTTCAGCAGTTCTTGCTTTTCCCTGTGTGATCGTTACCACTCCCTGCATACACAGCAGGCTGCATCATGAGCAACGCTGCTACAGCCAGCGTGCATGGTGCTGCTCCACCTACAGCTGGTTTAGAGAGGCTGCTGGGCCTACACGAGAAGAACTTTCCAGAAACATATGTCCTTAAGAACTCCACAGTACTACACTTGAAAATTTCTTTAGCAAGAAAGCTGTCATGCTTGGGAAGCTTTCTGAAAACTCTGGGAAGTCAGCGTTCTTCTCAGGCAGCTCAGGAGCATAGTGACAACCCAAAAATAGGCGCACAGACAAATTCTAGAGAGCCAGGCTAACGGGGACAGTGGAGTGACAGGCAGTAGCACACACTGGGTGGGAATTACACAAGCCACGGTGGGAGAAGTAGCTTCTGGGGGACGGAGCAGCACAGGGAGCTCTGTCACAGCCCCTGGCCTGCCACCAGAAGCCAGGAGGAAAGGTTTGTCAAACGCCTCTGTGCACTCCGCGTGCACAGCTGATGATCTGGCCTCTAGGGCTGGGAGCCACAGCCGCCCGCTCCTGCTGCCAAGTCATCCAGCCAAGGAGGCGGGAGACTGATAAAGTGCTTAGGATGCGCTGGGTTAAACACGGCTGACGTGCAAGGGGCATTAGCTTTGTCATTACAGTACTAAAGGCTAAATTCAGTTATCTGTGCAGTTTTGTAAAAAGAATTACAGTATTTAGGTTACAAAGATAAGTAAAGAATCAGGACTCCCGTTGCCTGGACAACCACCTGCAATGGCATTACAACCACGGTCTGCAATTACAGGACCACATGTTGTACAGCAGATCGACCTTAATTCTGTCATAACACAGCCCTGCGTTTAATTTTACACTTTTTACTCCCAAAAAGAACACCAGACTCAGTGCTTCTGTACCTTGGTAAAACGTTTTTTTGGGGGTGGGCAGGGAGAGAAATAAATATACACCCCACCCCCCACCCCCCCGATTTCATGTGTGACCTTAACGGACATCATCATCAACTGACTTGCCCCTACAGAAGCATATATTTGATTATAAAAAAATAAAGGGTAAAAGACTTTCAAGGAATCCAGTGCTGTGCAAGGGGCAAAACAGAATTCTTGGTTACTTTATAACAGAGATCAAAGATTAAATTCAGTGCTCAGGAAGAATGAGGGTAACGGTGCCAACTTGTGCTTTGTTGAGTGGAACAGGATTACCTACTATGAAGAAAAAAAAAAAAAAAAAAAAAAAAATCAGAGGAAGGCTAGTTTTATAGGCTTAGGAAGAAAATAAAGATTACCAGCACCAGAGCATCATCTTCCCTGCAGCACCGGTAAGTTAATCAGTGAGAGCAATTAAATCAATCTACTTGGAATTTTAGCTGCAGCCCCTCTGCACTAAGTAGTTTTTCTCCTCGGAGGATAAAGGACCAGACGGCTGACTTTCCCACAAGCCTTCTGCAACCTTCCTGCGCTCTTCTTCCTCACTGCAGCCTTGTTGCCTGCACATCTTCTCTCCTTTTCTTCCAGGGAAAGGGAAGGCCACCGTGGTGAAGTCATAGCTTCCATGGAATCTATGGGCAGCAGTTTCAGTTCAAAGCCCGCTCTACCCCGCCCAGTCATGTCTTTTTGGACAGCACATACAAACACCGTACAATCTGTGCACGTGTGTTCTGGGAAACAGCCAAAACCATCTACCATAAAAACAGGGAAAGGGGAAAGTGTCTTGCATAGACAGTCACTACACAGAGACACTTCTGCTATGAAATCTGCTTAGAGTTGTGCAAATTGGTATTAATAGGGATATACTCCAACCCGCTATTCACTTTGTACCTATTTTATACCAAATCTTAAACCACAAAATTAGACCTAAGCCTGAGATCTGGATGAAATGGATTTCAACTGAATATGCATTATCTGTCAACCAAGCTCATTAGCACAGTATTAAAAATATTTTTGATTGCTTTCGCAGCCATACTTACAAGGAAATTTCTATTGCACAAATGAGGGAAGGAAAAAACCTCGCACCTGTAGTCTGAATAGCTCTCAGATACGGACGATCACCTGCACTTCACTCAGTGCTAAGTTCAGCAATACTCTTCCCTGTAGGAACTTTTTTAGCCAGTGCCTGACTAAAAAGCTGCCAAACTGCCAAAGCAGAAAACTATATATTTCTGGAATAATATCAAATTGTATTATCAGAAATAATACAACCGAATTGGACACAGGAAGATTGAAAATAAGGACAGGATATACAGTAAGTCAGGCCAACCACCTAACTGATTCATCTGTTGTTGGGCAAGTTTACTCAACAGACCATTTCTGAAGATCAGAAAGATGAGGTTTAAAGGGGTGGTGGTAGGGAAGCCTCTCAGCGTTGACATCCCAGAAGAGTGCTCCTGAAAGCAGGAACTCAAGAGCTGGACACCAGGGGCATTCCCTCCAGGAAACCCGGGATTAGTGTTACCTGTCTTAACAGCTGTGCAGTGTGCTATGCACAGAACGTGCTGCAGCTCATGCCTTAACACCACACTATTTATTCTGCTTGCACAGCTTGTTTCAATTCCTTCAGCTAGGCTGGTGGGGGTTTATTTTATTTTTCTTGCTTTGCTGGTGGCGGCTTGTGATTTTGGAATTATTTCCTACATGAAAAATGCTGCTGAGCTGAATAATTGCATTTACTGAGGACACCTGAAGAAAGATTACCTTAAAGAGCCTGGAGACACCACATGTCTTTTGTAAAGGGACAGAACCTGGGAGAGAAGTCGGTGTCCTGGCCGTGACCCTCCTGGGTGCTCACGTCCATGATGCTTCCACAGGACAGGGCAAGCGGGGACATCACTTGCTTCCACAGAGACTCAGTGGTATTTGTTGTCCAAATTGTTATGATTTAGTGTAATTATGCCCTTAAAAAGTCCACCCAAATCATGCATTTCAATTTAAAGCATACTGGCTGAAAACACTGTTTTGCAGAGTGGTGTTATTCCCCCCCCCCCCCCTTTTTTTTTCTTAAAGAAGTGGCAGCAGGAAAATATGTTCATCTATGACTGGGAAGTCATTTGCGTACAATTAGTTTTCCAAGTCAGTTAGTTTTGAATAATTAGATTATTAAATACTTGAATAATTGGATTATTAAAACCCTGAAGGCTTTTATTTCTGTTTTCCCCCACTTACAGTCAGTTTGCGTATTTTGTATGTTTCATAACATCTTACAGCTGATCAACTCTCTTGTTTCATAGGTTGTGTAAAGATCAAAGGACACCATGCAAAAATATAAACTAATTTTAAAGCCAGAAACATCGACAACTGTCACAAAGTTAAACCATGCACTGAAACTTGAAAAAGCTATTATAAATTAACAGCACCCCTTTAATTCTGCATTCTCATTAGCGAAAGCTACTATGATTGCATAAAACATTTTATCTAATGTTAGTCTCAAATTTGTCAGCAGCTCATAGGATACGATGCAAGTGAGACCTATTGACCCATGCAATCTCAGCCAGAAAGTTTTTTAAATGGGAATAGACTCAGGAGATGTCATGAAAAAGAAACAAATATATTAAGAAAGAATTAATAGTTTCTTTTAACAAGTCAGTGAACACTGTCCCACCACTTCCCTATGCAGATACTTTGACTTAGCTCCAGGGAGTTTGGTTAGCGGGATTTACAGCTACTCCAAGTTCCTTAACAATTCTTAACCTGCCGTTTCTTGGTGTGTAGTGCCGGCCACAAATCACATCCAAGAACTGCTCTCACGGGCAGCTGAAATCTTACAGAAAACGTGGTCTTGGGAGGGGTCAGTCTAAAGAAGAAAAAGAAAAAAAAAAAAATCTATTCAGGTACATCTCCCATTGGGGTTTCAAAGAGGAAATCCTATAAAGCAGTTCTGGGATTGCACTAAGCTGATTTCATCTCCTGCTCTCTGAAACAAGAACGAACGTGCAGCCAAGAATACGGCCATGATCAAAAAGCACAAGCAAAATAGCAAAATGCAGAAGTCAACTGAGCCCTTAATAGCCCAGATGAGCAATCTTCACTCTCTCACCATGGAAATCGGTGGGACAGCTCTCAAAGCAACCAATCTCTGGCTGGATGTCATCAGATGAGTTAAGCCAATGCGGGGAAGAAAGCTGTAACTGCATACACCACAGAACAGTTGTGTCACTATGGTTTTTCCCCCTTCCCCCTTGTCTCCAACTTAAAAAAAGTTTTTTATGGTCTTATACAAAAGGAACTGTGCAATGCAGAGCTAGGCAAACTCCCACTAGGAATGCATATGCCATTTGATAAGGATGATAAATCATTAAAAGGGGCATTGCAGTGTTCAACACACCACCTCTTTCGCAGTAAGACTTTCGCTAAACACCAGTGTCCAACCTGCCACAGATACACAAGCTGTATCCGGATGGCATGCTGCATTCCACCCTTAAAACGTGCAAAATTTCTCATTTCTCAGGATCACCACCATCACAAAATGCTTCTAGACATAGCTAGGCATGTAGATCTGGAGACAGCTCAAAGATTGAGCCTCGAGATCTCCAAACAATGGAGTCACAATTTCTCTTGAATATAGCCTAGGAGGAACAAATGGAATGAATTAAACAGCATTCCTTTGGGAACATTAAGTGCAACACTTTAATCCTTGCTGCACCCACCTAAGACCTCATCTTCCAGTGAAGTGGAGAAGGTAACTTAACATTCTTGTAACCTCACCTTAAAAAGGAACTGCTATGTTTCTTTTACAAGCACATATTCCCTTAAAAAAGGAACAAAAAGAAATAAATCTTGAATTGAAAATTAAAAATATTCAATGAGAGCTTCCAAAATGCAACTTCTTCACATGCTCACCATAAACAATCACTCACATTTTAACAGCCAAATCTTGCCTTGCAGATGATGTGCAGGCTCCAGGCCTTTTCTGATCTGAAGTATTTGGATACAGTTCAAAATATTTCAAGGCAATGAGCATCTGGCTGTGTATGAGGTGCCTCTGCACAAAATCAGATCATCTCTGTGCCCCACTGCAGGACAAGAGGAGGGAGATGCTAATCTAGGACTTCAGACACAGTCCAAAGGAAGCTACTGGAATGAAGCCCAAACAACCGTAGTTACTTAACATTTTCGTTCCTGTTTGGTACCCACTAAACAAACGAGAATAACCTCCTTTTACATGGATGGGGTGACTATCACCTGAGAAGCTGCTTTAGCTCCCTGCCAACACATATCCAAATCTTCCTGAAACATGTATGGGCGGGCGGGCAGGCATTTTCCTCTCCAGTGGTATCTAGCCAGTGCCCCCTCAAAATGTGACAAAACTGCCAAAATGCTTTTTGTATGCTATACAAAATACAATTTCAAGAACGAATTAAGGACACGGGAGTCTTCTCGGAAGAACCTTCAAAGTTTTAGCCAGTCCCCATTTTGAAGACTGTCACTGAAATGACCAAACATTTTAAAATAATGTAGCTCCAATGATAAAATGCCCAACTGACAGACACTTAGCTGTTCTTTGCTTTGATCAGCTCTCCATCACCAGAGACATATGCTATCCCCAAAGCGTTTGTTCAGCTTATTTCAAAGGACAGAATAAAGGAAATCCTGCCATCTCCACAGCCAACTCAAGGGCTTTGCTATCCCTCTGCTTGGACATTTGCTTCAAGACACCCCCCACCACCACCCGATACCATTATACTTCTGCTAACGTAGAACTGGCAACAATACAGTTTAATAACAACCTATTACACAGGTTCAGATTTATGTTTGCCCCTTGTTCATCTGTGCATTACACTAAACCACTTTAACTAGTCCAATATTTCTTGAAGTCATGCTTTTCAGACTATATGCTAGGCCTACACAACCACCTTCTCTATGTCTTTCCCCTTCTCCAGTGCTCCCTCATCAGTAACGAGTATATCTTACAGCAACAACTCTATCGCCCTCTTCCTCTGCCTTCTGTGTTAAAGTATGACAATACTTACATGTAATTATTGTCCCATTAACTTGTTTTCATATTCTTTTAGTTTGTGTGTTTTAAGCCAAGCAAAATTAGTAGCTCCTTCCTGGAGCCAACTGAGGGGAAAAAAGGAAACGTGCCACTCTCCTCCCAGAGGAAGGATATGATTTTGCTTTCTCAGCTCCTTTGCTATTTCTACTGCTTTTTGATGCTATTCTACTCTGTTGTTTCTCCGCCTGGCTTCCCCTTCACTTTCTGATCAGAGATTCTGCAGACTCTTTACAGTTAATCTCTGAATGTCCCCAAGGAAGCACAGGTTTTTGTATTTTAGTAAGAAAATAATTTTTTGTTACTCCAACAGCAATTGGTACGGCAGCGGGAAGAATAATTAAGTGGACACACTCCTGGTAGCAACAATTTAATTATTCTAGATGCTCTAAATGAACAAGCTGGTACTTTGCACAGAAATTGCTGACTGCTGCTGTGCCCGACTGTCTACCTGAAGTCGTAAGGACTGCCAGGCATAATTCCCGTGGTTTGCTCTGTCCTTGAGACCACACAATGCCAGAGCTGTCACAATGGAAGAAGACTAAAAGTAATCAGATGTTAAGATCACTACCATGACAGAGACTATTAGAGAATCAAATCAAATGGTCCTGCACTGGCATTTTATACAGATACAATTATACTGACCAATACCAGGGTATCCAATGCTATGGCTGTACAGCTGTCAAGAAGAAATAGCCAATGAAAATGACGTAATTTGGGCATAATTCACTTTAGGGAAACAAAGAAGGTATCATCTTAATAACACTGATTACTTCAAAAGAACCCTTTTAACAATGATGAAGTCCGTATAATTTTTTTTTTTTTTAAATGACAATAAAAGCCCTCATGAGTAAGGCTACATCTTACTTTAGAGGAACAGGTTGGTTCTCTTCTGCTTTCTAGCGCATGCTCCTGATGCGTGGCCTTTCTATTTTATTCACCCCTTCATTCTGAGGATAAAACAATTTGTTATTTTAATATCATCTCTATCAATCCACAGAACCCAGACTGCACCCCAATCATGACTAGTCAGTTATAGTATTGCGAAGACACGTTCGTCTTTCTACTAAAGCCAATTTCTTTTGGCAGAAGGGGAATGAAAATTAATATTCAGTTCCCCCAGACTAACACAATATCAATGTTACACACAAAAATGAGCCTGATTCTATTTCTTTCAAAGTCATTAAAAAAGTTCTCCAGCTCTGGTTACAGCTGAATCAGGACTTAAGCTAGTAAGGTGGGCTGTGGGAGGTTTTTGTACAAGGTTATGTTAAGTATAACTCCAAATTTATGCTTAAAAATAATACTACACCATAGAAAAGTCAAGTTTTTTTTTTTTTTTCAGATAACAAATATTCACTTATGAACACTTCATGTTCTCTTTTAATTTTATTCTCTACGATCAGTAACATGGGAACCACACAAGAATTCAAAGAAAATGTATTTGTGTCATTTTTTAAAATTTTCCAGTTCTGAAGGCTTAATGAAACACAAACAAAAAAATTTACTATGCTGGTTTCACATAAGTGACTTCATTGGGCAATTTTTTCCCTCATAACAGGAAAATAACCTGCCATCACACAGGCATGCAACTATTTAGCTATCCAACCTAGCCGTGACTTTGTCTCACCCCTTCCACTTGCATATACTGAGCAAGAATTTACTGTCGCGTTTCTGAAAGGCTTTGAAATCCCCTTCCTGGTCACTCAGTGGAACTGGTCCACCTGACAACAAACCTGTCTTTCCACTGGCTATTTTTCAGGTGATGGGTTCACCATGTAGCACTGCAGATACCTGTGTGGCTGATGGGGAAGGTGTGTGTGTGGGGGAATTTAAAAAAAAAAAAAAAAAAAAAAATAAACAACCCAGGAGGGG